>JAFIRS010008734.1:0-14896 GCA_018342105.1 Gonioctena quinquepunctata | reverse complement strand
CCCCCTCGTCAATGGAGTATCGAAAAAGTAGAGACCAATGATGGTACCCAAACACCAACAGACATTAATCCCGAACCTCTCTTAAAAATTTGGGGCCCTTTTGAAATAGCATTTTTCGTCAGTGATACTGAATATTCTATTGAATCATCCATTTTTGTAAACCGATTTTCGTTGCAACATTAAATTTTACTACAAATTTCATCATTTTTTCAAAAATGACCCAGTAGCCATTTGCAAAATTCTCCCCCTCTTGAAAGGAAACATTTAAATTGAATATTGACAGAAAACAATATTCCCCCGGCTAAAGCCAGGGGACATTGAACTACTTTGTAATTCGAAAAGGCCCTAACTCAAAAGAAAAACAAAATTAAAAAAATTTTTTCATTCCGATGTTATTTGATTTTCTATTCCAGTTTTGTTTAAAGAACTCAAAAAGATGAATGAGGCAAAGAAGTTTTTCCAAAAGGGTACTCACCAGAAATCATTCGTAACATTGACCGGAGAAACCCATTCACTAGGTTTTTAATTTTTTGTCGACAAAAATATTTTTTGCTACGATCATCGGGAAGCCCGGAAGAAATGGAAAACACATTTTAAAGGGGCAATCTCATTTTGAAAAGAGGGAAAAAAAGTTAGAATCATTTTTGGGAGACACTTTGAAATTAGTGTTTTCTGACAAAAACCTGTCGGGGTATGATGGGTTGTTTGTTGAAAAAAAAAAAAGGATTTTCAAAAATCGATGGGAATCATCTGGACGGGTAAACTTTAGTCACTACTTCCATCGTCAAGAAACCTCTTGGGGGGATTCATGTTGAAAAAAAACATTCTCAATTGAATATTGATAAAAATTTTTTTTCGGGGGATTTGAAAAAATTTTTTAAAAAAAGGGGGTTTTTTTTTGTGAATGTCTAACAGAAACAACTATTTTGGCTAAAGCCACGCTGGACATTGAACTACATCTGATAGATATTAAAAAAAGGCCCTAACTAAAAAAAAAAAGGGAAAAAAAAAAATTTGTTTTCTTCCCCGATATTTTTTTGATTTTTTTTCCAGTTTTTTTTTAAAAGAACTCATAAAAAAAAAAGGGGGAGGCAAAAAAATTTTTAAAAAAAAAGGGGGGTACTCACCAAAAATTTTTTTCCCCGTAACATTGACGCAGGAGACATCGCATTCACTAGGTCTTCAATTTTTTTTTGTCGACAAAAATTTTTTCCCCTTTTACGTCAGGGGGAAACCCCCGGGAAAAGAAATGGAAACACATTTTAAAAAAAAAAAATTTACTTTAAAAGAGGGGTTAGAATCTTTTTGGGGGCGGAGAATTTTTAAATTTTGGTTTTTTCTGTTTTTAAAAAAACCTGTCATGGGGTATGATAGATTGATTTTTTGAAAATATAAACAGGATGTTCATAAAATCAGAGGGGGAATCATCTGCGAAAAAAAGGGAAAAATTTTAGTCCTATCTTCCATCCCCAAAAAAACCCCTTTTGGGGGGTTATTCATGAAAAAAAGGGGGAAACTTCTCAATTGAATATTGATAGAAAGATTTTCTGGATTTAAAAAAATCCACGTTTAAAAAAAAAAGGGGTTTTTTTGAAAAATTTTAAAAAAAAAAAACAACTACCCCCCGGGGAAAACCCCCTTTGGACATTGAACTACATCGATAGTTTTTCCCCAAAAAAAGGCCCCCTAACTCAAAAAAAAAATCAAAAAATTGAAAATTTTTTTTTTCATTCCGATAGTTATTTGATTTTCTTTTTCCAGTTTTTTTTTAAAAGAACTCATAAAAAAAAAATTTTGAGGAAAAAAAGAATTTTTTCCCAAAAAGGGGGGTATCACCAGAAATCATTCGTAACATTGACGCAGGAGAGACATCTTCCCCCGGGTTTCCCCCAATACTTTTTTTGTCGACGAAAATATATTTCACAAATCATCAGGAAGCCCGGAAGAAATGGAAAAACATTTTAAAAAGCAATCTTTTTTTGGGAAAGGGGGGAAAAAAAAGGGGGGAATCATTTCATGGAGAGACACTTTGAAATTAGTGTTTTCTGACAAAAACCCCCGTCATGGGGGGTATGATAGATTGATTTGTTGAAAATATAAACAGGATGTTCATAAAACCCAGATGTGGAATCATCTGCGAAAAAAAGAAATTTTTTTAGTCACTATTTTTCCATCGTCAAGATAACCTCTTGTGGGGTTTTTCATGAAAAAAAAGGGAAACATTCTCAATTGAATATTGATAGAAAGTTTTTTTTCTGTGATTTGAAAAATCCACGATTAAAATAAGTTTTTTTTTTGGAATGTCTAACAGAAAACAATTTTTTTCCCCCCCGGCTAAACCACGCTGGACTTTAAAAACACATCGATAGATTTTCCCAAAAAAGGCCCCCAACCCCAAAAAAAAATCAGAAATTAAAATTTGCTTTTTTTCATTCCGATAGTTAGGTTTTTTTCTTTCCATTTTTGGGGATTAAGAACTCATAAAGATGAATGGGGCAAAAAAAATGTTTTCCAAAGAGGGTACTCCCCAAAAAAATCATTCGTAACTTTCCCCCAAGGAGAGACATCGCATTCACTAGGTCTTCAATACATTTTGTCGACAAAAAAAATTAACACGCTTCCACGATCATCGGGAAAAAAACCCGGGAAAAAAATGGAAAACATTTTCAAGAAGCAATCCCCATTTTAAAAAAAAAAAAAAAAAAAAAAAAAAAAAGGGGGGAAAAAAGTTAGAATCTTTTTTTTGGGGGAAAAGACATTTTAAAAATTAGTTTTTCTGACATTAAAACCTGTCATGGGGTATGATAGATTGATTTGTTGAAAATATAAACAGGATGTTCATAAAATCAGATGTGGAATCATCTGCTTTGGGGAAAGATAAACTTTAGTCACTATTTTTCCATCGTCAAGATAACCCTTGTGGGGTTTTTAAGGAAAAAAAAGGGAAATTTTTCCCCTCAATTGAATATTGATAGAAAGATTTTTTTGATTTAAAAAAATCCACGTTTAAAAAAAGGTTTTTTTTTTAAAAAAGTCTAACAGAAAAACTTTTTCCCTTTCCCCCCGGAAAAAAAGCCACGCTGGACTTTAAAAACCCCATTTTTGATATTAAAAAAAGGGCCCCCTAACTAAAAAAAAAAAAATAAAAAATTGAAAATTTGCATTTTCATTCCGATATTTTTTTGATTTTCTATTCCAGTCTTGATTAAGAACTCATAAAGATGAATGAAAAAAAGAAAAATTTTTTTCCCCAAAAGGGACCCCCGGAAATCATTCGTAACTTTGGGGGGGCAGGAGAGACATCGCTTTCACTAGGTCTTCAAAAATTTTTTGTCGACGAAAATATATTTCATTTTTCCCCACGATCATAAAAGGAAGCCCGGGAAAAAAATGGAAACACTTTTTAAAAAGCAATCTCACTTTGAAAGGGGGGGAAAAAAAGTTAGAATCATTTTTAGGAAAGAATTTTTTTAAAAAAATTGTTTTCTGACATTAAACCCCCCATGGGGATGATAGATTGATTTTTTTAAATATAAACAGGATGTTCATAAAATCAGATCCCCCAATTCTTTGGACTGAAAAATAAACTTTATCACTTTTTTCCCCAAATGAAAAAAACCCCTTTTTGGGGGTTATTCATGTTGAAAGGAAACTTTCCCCCAAAAAATATTGATAAAAGTTTTTTCTTGTTTAAAAAAACCCCCAAAATTAAAAAATGAATTTTTTTTTTGTGAATGAAAAACCCAAAAAACCTTTTACTTCAAAAAAAAGCCACGCGGGACATTGAACTACAGGGGGATAGATATTCTGAAAAGGCCCTAACTAAAAAAAAAAAAAACCCCAGAAATTTCAACATAAACCCCCCCACAAGAGGTTATCTTGAGATGGAAGATAAAAAATTAAAGTTTATTTTTCAGTGCAGATGATTCCACATCTGATTTTATAAACATCCTGTTTATATTTTCAACCAATCTGCCCTTTTTGTGTCTGTTAAACGCAAATGATGACTTTTCTCCTCTGTAGGGCTTGTTTATGTTTCTTAAAAATTTCTTGTTGACGAATGCGATATACTACTATTTCTCGCTATCTCTCTGAAAGATACTTCCTCATTCTGTTTTTTTATTGTTTTCCCACGAATCCTGTTTAAATTTCATTTTACTATGTGAGAAATTTAAAAACTCACCTAAAACTTCGATTTCATTATCACCACCTCTGTGATAGGTCAACTTTGTTCTTAAGATTTCACAAATGAACCATGCTCTCGTTAACTTCTTTCAATACGTTTAAAAATTCATTGGGCTGACGACGTTCGGGATACATTTCTTGATACATAGCCAGAGATCTGGTGCTATTTCTCAAAACTTCGAATACCCCGAACAACATATTCGAGAAAAAAAACAAATGTTGTTGGTATCAAGGGAGAATAACCCAACAAGCTAAGGAAGATTGTGAAAAAAATTTTTTGGAAGAACCAACGAAAAAATTCAATCCTGAAAAATCATCAATTTGTATTAAAAAAACCCTTTATGTACCAAGACAACATGGAAAATAATATAATGAACAATAGCAGATAAAAAATCCCAGATGCAGGTTAAACACCTATTTTCATTGGAGATCTACCAAGACGAGGCGAAGGCACAGTGGACAGAAGTAGCAGCATTTTTTCCAGGAGCCGGAGAAACCCAAACATTGAACATTCTTGTCACAAGGTCCCAGATATTTTGAAACCATAAAAAGTTCCCAGTGCAATTAAAACGAAACTTTTGAAGAATTTTTTACTAGAACTTTTTCACGAATTACTGTATTGACCACATAACCTATAACTAGGTTAATTACTTTGTTCACATTATTTCACATTTGCTGTTTTATTTTTGCAGAAGGGACTAATTGAGGTTTTATCCAAGAATAGGTAGTAGTAAGTTTCTCCTGAATAAAAAGGAAATTATTATTTTGATGAAATTCTGGGTTTATTTTCGATGTTGAGCAACAATGAATTCCACTTTCGGAAATTGACTTCAAGAACGACCAGAGGGCACCCGTAGAACCAACTTCTGAGATTCCATAGGCGTACCGATTGAGTTAGCTGGGTTAAGGAAATAAGGTGAAAGAATAGATGGAAAAAGGTAAAATGCATAACCGGAGATTTTTAAAAAATTTATATGGGAAATTTTTTATTTAATATTAAATAAATCTTCAAAAGGGAACAAGCGAAATTTCGAAAATAAATAAAAACAGTAAAAACAAAAAAAAAAAAATTTGTTATGAGGGTGTCTGGTTGTGGGTAAAATAAACAAATATAAAATGAAATAAAAAGAACCCAAAACCACGCATCATAACAAAAATATATATATATATATATATATATATATTATATATATATATATATAAATCGATATAAACCATTATCCCTTTAATGGAATTTTATTTTTGATCGACGTTTTTATTAATCTTTTATTCTTTGTATTTTCAATTACATTCTTTTCCTGTTTGATACACTTATGTCCCCATCTAACAATCAAGGGAAAATTTCCTGAGTTTTCCTTGATACTTTAATTTCTCCCAATTATCTTATATTACATTTTGATTTAGTCATATATATATATATATATATATATATATATATATATATTGAAAGGAAACATTCTCAATTGAATATTGATAGAAAGATTTTTCTGGAATTGAAAAAAACGACGATTAAAAATGAAGTTATTTTTTTTTGAATGTCAACAGAAAAACTTCTTCCCCGGCTAGAGCCACGCTGGACATTGAACTACATCTGATGATATTCTGAAAGGCCCCAATTCAAAAAAAAAAATCCGAAATTGAAAATTTTTCATTTTTTTATTCAGATAGTTATTTGAAGTCATCTTTATGAGTTCTTAATTGAGATTGGAATAGAAAATCAAATAATTAATGAAAAGCAAATTTCAATTCAAATTTCTTTTGGAAACCTTTAATATCTAATAATTCAATTCCCTAGAAAGTTTTTTAGACATTCAAAAAATAATTAATTTTATTTTAATTCAAAAATCTTTCTATCCATAAATGTTTTTCCTTATGAATACCCAAAGAGGTTATCTTGACGATGGAAAATGGCTAAAGTTTATCTTTTTAGTCCAGATGATTCCACATCTGATTTTATGAACATCCTGTTCCTTTTTTTCAACAAATATATATAATATATATATTATATACTGGTAAACCCGAGTTCCGTGAGATATTTCATGTCATACTTTGCCAATTTCTCCCAATTATATATATATATATATATATATATATATATATATATATATATATATATATTACTAGCTGGTAAACCCAGAGTTCGCCCGCATAAATTTGTATTTTTCCAATTTTTTTTCTTTGTATTGCTCCATCTGGCTTATACCCGCTTTCCCGTTTCCCGTTATCTCGTTGGGGTGGCAAAAATTTATTTCAAATGAAAGTAATACAAATTCCCTAACCCCTTTTCTCCCCTTCAGGATAATTTTCAAATAGGTTAAACACGATTTATTTATTTTGTAAAAAAGGGCAAAACACAAATTTTCATGACGCTAACTTAAAATTGATGAAATCCCCATACAAAATTTCAATCCCCTTTTGGGGGTTGAATTTCTAAAACATGAAACCATTTCTTTTTTAACAAAAACCTCAAATACCAATTTTTATGACCAACTTGGAAACTAACGGCCCCTATCACATTTCCAAACCCATGAACCCCCATTTCCAACCCTTTTGGGGTTGAATTTTCAAAAACACTGTAACACGTGTTTCTTTATTTTAACAAAGACCTCAAATACCATTTTTGACCCCAACTTGGTTATATATGGATAGATATATTTTCTCGAAATGTCCTCCTTTTGCTATCTAATATGCACTTAACCACAAATCAATATTTTACTATGATATTCGTTTAATTGATCTCGTACAATTTGTTGTTTATGTTTCTTCTCTCAGAACAAGGTCCCAGGGCAAAAGAAAGCGAAAAGGCTCCTGAACCCATCCCAAAAAAGCTGAACAGCTTCTCCTCAAAATATCCCCTCAAAAAAAATGCATAGATCAGACAGTGAACTGTGCCGTTACCGCAGAACTTGCTGAAACTACAGAACACCTGCTTTGCGACTGCCAAAGCTGTTCTGCAAAAGGCTTAAGTTCCTCGAAGGGGTTTCTCCCCCTCAGACTTCAGGAACTTAGCTCCAAAGGGAAATGATACGCTTCGAAGGAGCCTTGTAACCCCGGGTCTTGAATAGATGAAGGGCAATGTAAAAAAGACCTCATAGGTCGAGGTACGGAGGCTGAAGAGCCATATCGACCCCCCCACAATCTGCAATATCTTCTCTCAGAGTGCTGGTAGCAGCAGTTTTGAAACAAACACCCCCCCCTAGCCACAGATCGTGTACTTACTGTTGGATTATCCGCGACAATATCTCAAATGTTTTCATCTGCATGGGTTTATGATCACTACGTGTTCCTTCACATACATTTTTGATGTTCAATTATATGAAAAACCTTGGATTTGGATACAAATATTATTAAATAACTTTTGTTTAAATCGTGTGTTGTTCTACATACCCTTTCAAAGGATTATTTTCAAGGATACCCTGCTTATCGGGTTGGGGACCCGATGTCGAAAACAGTATACTTACATAATTTCGATAATTTTTCATTCTAAGACATGGTATGTAAACCATAATCATGTAATCATCCATCATATCAACTTCAACACAAAACTGGCTCAAACAATGATAAAATCTTATACCCATCACCTATTTCAAAAAGAAAATAAATAAATATTGATAGAGCTCATTCCTTTCTAAATATCGAAGAATCTCAAATCAACATATTTGTTTACATCGATCGTGCTTATTTCATATTTGAATGTGTATAGGATAACAACTGGCGACGAGAATCGTTTTAAATAAAAAATTACTCCACGGTCCTCACTAAGGAAAAGTAAACTTTTCTGGCCGAAAAAGTTCACCTCTTGAGTAAATCTCTAAGAAAGTTATCAATAAACATAAAAATGCTCAAGTACAATTAATAGTTGGCAACACACGCCAAAATCATCCATTCGATACTACTAACAAAGCTAACCAAACCAGTGTCACAAATATCAATAGTATAACACCGGAATATCACCATTGTGGTAAAATGAATACATGCAGTTGCGTTGATTGGCACCGACGAGGAACGTGAATAGGGGATGAAACAAAGGGGAAGGTTAATTTTTTGGTGCGATCTCGTTACATATTTGTGGGAATCTGGGGTCGACGCAGACCTTAGTAACGTGTTAAAAGGGCACGTCAGGATATGCCAATAATGTTTCGCGATAGGGATGAGGGGGCCGAGGTGAAAAGTAGAGTGAGCGAAAATTATAAAAGAAAGGTTACATATCGTGAAATAATTTTAAAAAGAAAAATATTTTTAGACTAGACATAGAGTAAAAACTTTTGAGATCCTAAATGAAACTTTGTCAGTTGCCCGATGTTTACCGTTTGCTCTTGCAAGGTGGCCTGAAACATAGCCAAGTTCAATCCAGACTAGTCCCATAAATCCTTTTGATTAAATGAAATCAATGCAATCTTCAAGTTCAAATTCGCAGATTTTACTACTTGGGATTATTGGTTTTTGCAGAATGCTGTTTTTTATTTTTCTGGAAAGAGAGTTAGTATAACTACTTGATTTTTAATAGGAGATGCTTTCAACCGAAAAACAAGTTGACATATGTGCCAGGTAAAAAACTACTCTAATTAATATTTTGTAATGATCTATCAAAATTTTCTTCTCAAATAGAATAACCTCGGTATTAAATTGAAACGAGAGAAAAAATGTGTGTATACATTCCATGAAGAAATTCAAATACGAAATTTCATGAGAAACTATACAGGGTGTTTCTTAATAACATGCTAATATTCAAGGAGGTTATTCTTGGGACCATTTGAAGAAAACAACTTCATATGAACATATGTCCTAAAGGTCTTAAGTTTCAAACTACAAGGTGCTAAAATGTTAAGAGAATTTTTTTTTGTTTTATGATAACTTTGGTAAAAGCCTAGATATTTTTGTGAAACGTAGTACGCATCTTCTTTGCATCAAAAGGCGTTTTCTGCTGTACAACATAATTTTTCATTCTTACCAGTGGCGTTCGTGAGGGAATTAAACTGAATCATTTCGAGAGAAGAGTGATACGCCACTGCCTTTTCTTGAAATAAAAATTATTTTTGAAATCCTTATATTTTTTTCTGGACCAATGTGGTCTCTTGATTCTTTTCGTTTGACGTACGGTTTTGCATAAAAAATTTAATTTCATTCATTTGTACGTTGTTATGAAAGTGGGTTTCATCAAGGATTAAAAACGTATCTATCAGGTAAGAAGCAGATTTTGTTTCGTGAATATAAACAGTTTTGACAGTTGTCTACCTAGTCTAGTTGTCACGTATATAAGTCATCAAAATTAACAACATTATTAAAAAAACTTGGTCCATTTTACGAATTCTGAGTTTGCATGGGCTTGCTAATGGTAACGCACTGGAAGCCAGGCGGTTGTATGAAGACGGCTTTCCAAATAGATATATTCCGGATGCACGAACATTTTCAAACATTCATAGAAGGTTGTGCATTGTGCTCTGGCTCGCGAATATTTGAACCAAAATCACAATAATCGCTGGATAGGTCGCGGAGGACCACAGGCATGGCCACCTAGGTCCCTGGACCTCAATAGTTTAGATTATTTCCTGTGGGGTCATCTTAAAATATTGGTTTACAGCACACCAATTCATACTGTAGAGCAGTTGAGAAATCGCATCATAGTTTCTTGCGAAACTATTAGAAACAATCCTGGCATTTTCCAAAGAGTACGTGAGTCTATGAGAAAAAGAGCAGAGGCATGCATATTTGAAGGAGGTTCACATTTTGAACATCTGATTTAATTCATTTCTTTGTGCGTTCAGGGTAATTTTGTGTTAGCATTCCAAAACGTATTTAGATTACTTTAATTTTATAATATTACCGTTTTAAAATTATTCTCTTAAATACATTTTTGTTTAAAGTTACATAAATTGTTTTTTCTCGAAAGTGGCCTAGCGAGATACAAATCATTTTTTTTATGCGAAAACCGTACGTAAAATGAAAAAAAAATCAAGAGACCAGATTTGCTGAAAAGAAATAAGGATTTCAAAAATATTTTTTACTTCAAGAAAAAGCAATCGCGTATCACTTCTCTCTTTAAAATGATTCAGTGCACGAACACCACTAGCAAGAATAAAAAATTATGTTGTATATCAGAAAATGCCTTTTGATGCATAGAAGATGCGTACTACGTTTCACAAAAATATCTATGGTCATACCAAAGTTATCATAACAAAAAGATTTTTTCTTAAAACTTCAGCATCCTGTAGTTCAAAAGTTAAGACCTTTAGGACATATGTTCATATGAAGTTTTTTGCTCAAAAGGAACCCAAGAATAACCTCCTTAAATATTAGCATATTATTGAGAAACACCCTGTATATTTATTTATTCAGGCACTTATGTGTGACGTGAGAACACCCAGACACAGATATTCTTTATGTCTGCATTTTTTTGGCTTTATGAGTGGTGTAGAATGTATTTTATGGACGATTTCAATTTTATTTCTTCCATATGGGCGCACAACGAAATTCACTTGAATTTTCGATGTTGTGTTTTAATTGACATGTTGTTCAAACAAATATGATTGCTACAGAACAACATTATACAGGAGTAAATGTAAGAAACTACAATTTAATTGTAGATTGGGAGCGCTTGAAGTAATATTTTTTTAATGATTTTCTAACAAATATTAACAAATTACATAGAAATGAATAATACTGAGTTTGGACGAAGGCACGGAAATAAAAAAGAATAGAAAATGTGCAAGTGATATTGTATCGAATACAATCAGACAGTTATACGTATTACTTAATATTTTAATGAAAACATATACAATACGAAGAATTGAAGCTTGTTCAATTTTACGTTTGAATTTTGCTGATTTTAAAAAATATTGCTTTTTAATTCCAGGAAAATATTGAATAACTACTTCAAATGTATGTTAATAAACATCTTAATGGGATTTTCGGGCACTGTCGAATGATTTGTTGCCCAGTTCATTGATGACACAGTGTTTTTTATTTTGAAATAATAATGTTCTGAATTTCAACATGAACAGTATCATGTTTCGTTATCCGTTGAATAATGTTTGATTAGTGAATTAATTCATGATTCACTCGCTTCATACATATGAATGATAACATAAATATTCTTATTCAACCTGTATACAAAAATTAAAATCTGATCCCCATATAAATATCCTGTTGTTTTCTGGAAAAATAATATTGATTTTGAAAACAAAACATGACAGTTATATTATCATTATTCAAATAATACATTGATTTTTTGACAAAATGAAACCTCTATATGTTTCATAAGAACCCATAAAAAAAATCTATAATTTCCGATTTTTCAACATGTGCCATTAGGGAGACCAGCGCAATGCTTGATTTTGAAAATGATGTCATGGACCATTATGACATGAATTATAGCTTTTTTGATGAGATTATTGCGGTGTCCGGTTTCCGCCTCAGATTTTGATAGGTAGGTGTCAAAATGTATTATTTTCCATCCTATGTATATTTGGATTCGTAAAATTCAATAGGATCCTTGGTTCAGTATTCGATGGAAAAATTAGTTCTCAGAAAATTCTTTGTTTTACTGTAAAGTTAAGTTTTACATTTATCGTGTGGGTGAATTTAGGGGGTCTTATATAGTTGTATAGTGTTATCGACAATTTTTTTGGATAGGCACTATTTTTCAGATTTTGAGTAGGAAATGAAATCAATTTGGCTCTATCAGAAACATTCATACTATTTTCTTCTAAATGGTATAAGAACCATTTTTTGTATTTATTAGTTTAAACCTGAAATTGAACATTCAAAATACCCAACATGTTTTGGGTTGTATATCGTCTGGCCAGCCGATATTTCTGAAAAATACAACACTTCTGGTTGTTTTTGCGATTGTTTTTTCGTAAACGCTTTCACGTTCATGGTTTAAACCTTGTCAAAATGAGCAATAATTAATTGGCTTTGAATAAACCTCAAAACTAAATAATTATCACCAAAAGTTAATTCATCAATGTCCTTGAGACCTTAAAACTAAATCATTATCATTCAAAGTTCATTCATCAATGTCCTTCGGTTGTTTTGTATGTCTTATGTGCTTAACTATATGAGCTATGCACATTTTCTGATTTCACACAAAATACTACACCAACTCAAATGGTTTATTTTGAATAGACGCGGCCGATACTTGATGAAAATCCATCATTAAAGTAAACTAAAAACACTTCACTACTATTGTCACAAAAATTCAGTCCTCTTCAGTTCAGGACCACGAGTCGGTTGTCCAGTAGCTGAAGAGCCTCTATATTCGGTTGATGATGGAGACTGTTCCCATCTCTTTGATTTCGTCTGCTACTGCCGGGATTTTCAGATCTCGATAAATATCCTTTTTTCTGGCGTACCATGGGTATTGACCATGTTCCTCTGAACTTTATTTTCGAATATTTTGCACATCCCCAAAGTTGAATGTCACATAGCCACACTGGTTTCAGCACTTGATTGTAGATTGAGATTGTATTATTTAATGAGATCTGAGGATTTCCACCCCTATTATTTATATTTTAGACCAAATTCTCTTTTTTGCAAGTCGACATCTTGATTAATACCTGGCATAGTTGTTTCCTTCATACTTAGCGTTGGGAGGTTCATAAGTTTTTTGTTGGTAATGTTGATGTTAATTTATTTCAATTCATTTTTATTCGACTCGTCATTGTTGATCTATTCTATCAGTTTATTGGTTGCCAATAGGCGACGACACGAGAAATTATTATCGTTTTGAATATGCTTTAAAATACAAAAAATATATGAATGTATACAGAAAAAAAATATTAGTCAATTTTTATGACATTCGTTTTTGAAAATCAGCAAATTTTGAAGCTACTAATATTGGCGCTCTTTGTGACGTAAACGACCGAGAAGCCAATAGGCGTAATCGGGTTTATTATGACGTTAAACGGCAATGTTGCCAAGTTTCTTAAACTATAAATGTCAGAACTAGAACACTTTCAAAGATTAGAGGTTAGAACAAGATCACGCACAGACCAAATGGAGCGAAAATCAGGATATGACCTTCAAATTTTACTATAATGTTTACAAAGATTAGAGGTTAGTTTACCTCCTACTCTTTGATGTTTACATCTGTCTGTCAAATATCAGATGACTGCTTGATTTTTCTTGAAGTCTACTGGCGATTTTTGATTATTCGAAAGGATATTTCCTCAAAACGTTTTTTGCAATTTGTTTTATTTTAAAGTTAACTCATTTAGCATTTCTTTTCAGTTCTGCATGTTTCTATTATTCTAATTGAAATTGCATTTTTCAGTTCAAATTAACTTAGTAGTAGCTTAGTCCCATAGAGTTTATACGCAAGATGGGTGGTAGTAAAGGCACTAAGTGTTCTATAAAAAATTTTCCCAACAGCTTCTATTCCAGTACTTCTGAGATGAGATTTTTCAGATTTCAAAATCCGAAAGATAATGAACCAGTTCATGGATGGAAACTGGCCTGTGGCGATGAAGAAATCATGAAAAAAGATGCCTTAACGTTATACTCAAATAACAGGATTTGTAGCATACATTTTGAAAACAATTTTATTAATAACCATAAGCTCAATCAAACTGCAGTGCCTACATTGAATTTGTTTCAAAAGTCAGGAGTTTTAGTAGACAATGGAACACAGACGGAAGTTATAAATAAAGTAAATCAAGGAACACAAACAGATTTTCCAGAGGTTTCACATTGTCAAACACAAATATCTAGAAATGTTTGTTCACAGACGGTAGTTATAAATGAAGGGAATCAGGGAACACGACCAGATTTTCAAGTGCTTTCACATTGTCAAACGCAAATATCTAGGGATCTTTTTTCACATACACCAAGAAAAACAAAGTTGCGGGATTTAGTGAAAGTAACAAACAAACAAAATTTCAGAATATTTCTCAGATCTTGAAATTTTCAGTCCGAATCAAGTAGAATAAAAAAAATAGAGACTGAAAAAGCTAGACTGGAACAATTCTTTGAGGAAATGAAAGCACTGGATGAAGATATTTCCAAAGAATGTTTCAAAAAAGCCTGCGACAAGCACCTTCCGCTGTTTTTGGGAAGAACTGTCAAGATTATCAGTGACGTGAAGGATAGGAAACTGGATGGAAGGAGATTTGGACCAAAAGCTTACAGAAGAATGGTAAACAATTATAATTTTCCTTCTGTATCTACTTTGAGGAGAATTACCAAAATATTCAGAAAAAAAACCTGGACTCAATGATTTTGTTTTTATGAGCCTCAAATGGAGATTGCAAGGAAAAAGTGAATTGGATAAAATCTGTTTTCTCTCAATGGATGAAGTTTCTTTGAAAGTTGGTATTCAGTAATGATCCGAAAATTGATGGAAATATCGGGTTCCACGATTTGGGTGAGTAATCTCTTCAATATTTTGTTTCCTGAAGATGGGCTTTTTATTTGAAAAATTATTTAATTTTTCAGGTTAAGGAAAAGATTTTATTCCAGCTAAAAATGCCTTAGTATTTATGGCCAGAGGAATCCACGATAATTGGAAACAACCATTGGGATATTTCTTTCTAAGTTCAATGTGTTGTGCTTCAGATCTCAAACCAATAGTATTTGATTGTATCACCAAAATGGGAGAAATAGGGCTTGATGTTCGAGCTCCTGACAAGTTAAACTTGTTCAATTTTAAATGAATTGTTGTGAATTAAATAACCATTTCAAAGGACAACAGATGAGAGGGACATTGAGATAT
>JAFIRS010008733.1:0-14910 GCA_018342105.1 Gonioctena quinquepunctata | reverse complement strand
AAAGAATCATTTCGTGTGACTAAAAAAATTTGCATAACTTGCAGAGGAAGTAAAATACCAACCCCAATTTGGAAAAAAAAATATTTCGGGGTTAAGACCTGAAACTGCCCTAACGAAAGTAATAACAGATCATTTTTGACAATGCAGATAATAATTTGCTGTTGAGAAAAATTCTTGCATTACTTGCAGAGGGGGTGAAACACCAACCTCAATTAAAAAAAAACTATTTCGGGGTAAGACCTAAAACTGCCCCAACAAAAGTAATCACAGATCATACTTGAAAATGCAGAGAATCATTTGGTGTAGGGTAAAATTTTTGCATTACTTGCAGAGGGGGTGAAATACCAACCCCAATTGGAAAAAATTCGATTTCGGGGTTAAGACCTAAAACTGCCCCAACGAAAGTAAAACAGATCCATTTTGACAATACAGAGAATCATTTGGGATTGAAAAAAATTATTGCATTACTTGCAGAGGGGGTGAAATACCAACCCCAATTAAAAAAAAAACGATTTCGGGGTTAAGACCTAAAACTGCCACATCGAAAAAAATCACAGATCGTTTTTGACAATTCAGGGAATCATTTGGCGTTGAAAAACATTCTTGCATTACTTGCAAAGGGGGTGAAATACCAACCCTAATTAACAAAAAAAATGATTTCGTGGTTAAGACCTAAAACTGCCTCAACAAAAGTATTCACAGATCATTATTGACAATGCAGAGAATACTTGTATACTTGCAGAGCGGGTAAAATACCAAACCCAATTAAATAAAACTCGATTTCGGGGTTAAGACCTAAAACTGCCCCAACAAAAGTATTCACAGATCATTCTTGACAACGCAGAGAATCATTTGGTGTGGAAAAAAATTTTTGCATTACTTGCAGAAAGGGTGAAATACCAACCCCAATTTGAAATAATTCTCTGCATTGTCAAAAATGATCTCTAATTTTTTTCGTTGTGGCAGTTTTAGGTTTCAACCCCGAAATCGATTTTTTTCAAATTGGGGTTGGTATTTCACCAACTCTGCAAGTAATGCAAGCATTTTTTTCTACTCCTAATGATTCTCTGCATCGTCAAGAATGATCGGTAATACTTTTGTTGGGGCAGTTTTAGGTCTTACCCCCGGAATCTTTTTTCTTAAATTGGGGTATTTCACCCCCTCTGCACGTATTGCAAGAATTTTTTTCAACGCCAAATAATTCTCTGCATTGTCAAAAATGTCCTGTAATTTTTTTCGTTGGAACAATTTTAAGTCTTAACCCCGAAATCGATTTTTTTTAAATTGGGGTTGGTATTCCACCCCCTCTGCAAGTAATGCAAGACTATTTTCCTATCCCAAATGATTCTCTGCATTCTCAAGAATGATCTGTGAACACTTTTGTTGGGGCAGTTTTAGGTCTTACCTCCGAAATTCGATTTTTTTCCAATTGGGGTTGGTATTTCATCCCCCTGAATTTTTTCCAACGCCAATTGATTCTCTGTATTGTCAAAAATGATCTGTAATTACTTTCATTGGGGCAGTTTTAGGTCTTAACCCCGAAATAGTTTTTTTAAATTGGGGTTGTTATTTTACCCCTTCTGCAAGTAATGCAAAATTTTTTTGTCACACAAAATGATTCTTTGTATAAGGAAGAATGATATGTATCTACTTTTGTTGAGACAGTTTTCAGCTTGGCACATTATAATCGCACCATGCTGCAGAATGATCATTTTCTGGATTAAATGATGTTGGGAATCATTCTGAAAGTAATTCATAAGTATTTTACGATTTTCCGTTTTGTAAGGGAGAAATGAGGATAATACTTTCTACATCTTCGCTGAACCCCAAATAAATGTTGAGTCCGACGCCACTGATCGTTCGGCAATCTTCGGCAAATTGGCTGCTATCTTTTGGCTGCTGTTTTCACACAGGTGAAAATTCTTCACTTATGCTGACGCTGTGCGAGACTGCAGAAGGATTTTCAATAAAGGCGAAAATTGGAAATGAATTTTGTACGTGTTGATTTCCCATCTGGTGATAGATATTCTGGATATTTACTCTTTGACTAAAACAAAGAGTTGTACGAAGATGAAGAAAATCATCGGTCTTCCTAGAAATATTTCATGATTGCAAAGGAGACTAAGGTAGGTGCGGTGAATATGCCCATGTTAAGCGAAATCCTTGATAAAAATTAAAAATGCAAAATATTCAATTCGGTTTTTTATAGAAAGCGTACCCTCAAAACCAAAGAAGTGATGTTTGGACAGTAATGGATGATTTAATCTTTGATATTTTTTTATACAATTTTTTTTAATTAGTTTTACTGGACATATTACCAACCCTGTCGTTAATATGCCCATGGCATGTTCCTGATGTGCTCAATGATTAATTTTATCAAGAGCAAAACAACATATTTATATGGCAAGTATATTTATTTGGAAAAACAAATTGAATGATGACAACAAACTAAACAAACCCAAAATTCTAATTTAACTGAATAATTAAACTTGAAACTTCACCCTGGTAGGTGGACATCACTTAGTACTGAGAGTACAAAGAGTAATTATCAAAATAATAACAAAGCCTATCTCCAAAATATATAAATTATTCTTAAACTAAGGAAGAAAAACAAAACAAAAAACCCTAATATCTCTGCCATAGGGCATATTAACTTCCTTTAACGATGGGCGTATTAGCGATAGAAACAGAAAATGCATCTTAAAAGTTGTTAACGGTAATTTATTAAAAATTTTATTAAAGGTAGTATACTAAAACAATGGTAAAAAGGCGTATTTCAAAATGCTATACTTACAGTTATTGTAAGCAAACATACACAATATTTACACTCTATTAAAGCACGTTTTATTTTTATAATCGATAGCGCCGAAAACTGATGTCTTCCCTTCAACCTCTCTGGAGAGACTAACAAACACAGATTTGGCTCGTAGTGCTGTAAGTACGAAATATTGAAGTGTTGACCGCCCTCTATTAGCAAATAATCTAACTTTTTAAAATTGCATGGGGTGAGCATATTACCAGCATGGCCATATTCACCGCACCTACCTTACTCAGATTTAAGAGAGAGTTCAAGTTCAAAATCATTGGTTGAGGAAAGTGATGAAGCATTATTAGAATTAATTATGTATTGCCACAATTGTTACATGTGGGCTACGGTCCATAAGTTTTTCGAGGTTAAACCAAGAAGATATCATCTCGTTTGTTACTGTTGTACAGAATATTACGAAAATGAATCACCAAATATTTCAATCAAATCTACGTCTGACTTGTGCCTGAATTTGAAACGTTTAGCAAAATATCAAATTTTATATTCCTGTGTTTCGCTCAAAATCAGCACGTGATTTGGCCATATATATGATTATGATGAGTTGTGCTCATTTCAACCGCTTCAGTCATGCTCTGTTCCCCATTGTATTCATAAAGGAAAACTGTGGGACTTGAAAAAACATTTTAAAATGTTTATACAGAAGATCGTATGATATTTCATCATCTACATATCCCAGACCGATCACCCGATAATTCTCTTGAAAGATGGTACTTTTGAGCGTATTATTACTTTGTTCCAGTCTCAAGAAACGGCCCCAATCTTGTAATGAGAATTCTCCCAGTTGAAAACAAGGCCATTGGATCACCACAACCAAAAATTTTGATATTCGACGACTCCTGGAAATTTTTAGGGTTGGTTACAATTGAGGAGCCTTGTCACATATCATTTCAATATCCTGTAGGAGTTCGCCTTTTTTTTAAGAATAAGGTAAGGTTTCTATCGATCAACCTCAAAAGATCATCACGATTGGAGTACATGTGTGGAATTGGTTTATCGAAATCGAGAAAAGATAAAAAACGTTTTTTATCTTTTCTCGTCGAGGTAACATTGAAATATTATATCATTTTTACTTTTCTGTTACATTTTGTAATCTTAATTCACATAATAAATTTTTTTGAATTTTTACTTTTTTGTTACATTTGGTAATCTTAATTCACATAATAAATTTTTTAGAGGATTTCACTATCATTCATCATACTTAACGAAGAATGAATGACGGAAAGACTAACAAAATTTCTACACGAAGTGGCAATCGAAGTGAGGCTGAAAATACATATACAGGTTCTCGACATAGTTTTCTGGGTTTTTTTACCTTCCACAATCTGAGAAATTCGATACAAGTGTAGAAATGAATAAATTTGCCTCGATAAGTTATTGCGTAACATGACTAAGGTCTTAAGAAAAGTATTGATTTTTTGTCAGTAATTCACCGCATTCTGAATTTGACCATCGGAAAAATAATCTAGAATCTAATAAAATTATCTCTACTCTAAAAGTTAATATTACGGTACTATACCTGTCTCTGTTTTCAAAACTGATTGAATTCACGTTCTCAAATGGATTGAATTCTCAATGTACAGCTACTTTCAGGTAGATTTTATAAAATAATATAGTTTAAAAAAACTAAATAAAATAATTAATAAAAAACCTTTTATTCAAATGCACTAAAAAGTAAAAATAATTGCTTTGGATGTGTGACGTAGGTTATTCCATGAGTTATAGATTCAAAAGCTTGTCGCGCAAAGTTTTCAGTTTCTAATACAAAAGCGCCAAGCTTTCGAATCTTTAACTCACGGAATAACCTACGTCACACATCCAAAGCAATTATTGCTTACTTTTAGTGCATTTGAATAAAAGCTTGTCTTTAAAAATATTTTTTATGAATTATTTTATTTTGCGCTTTTTAGTACTCAAGTTTGCCTTAATCTATGCATTTTTGTTAACGCATCGTTATTATGAGACCTTTTTTTCCTGCAAGTTCAAGCTATCTAATCCTTCAATGAGGAGACCATCTAAAGATTAACTCATCCGCCATATTGGAGTTGTTATCTTCAATTTATGAATTTCAACTGAAAATCAAAAATCTTCGACTAAATACATAATCTCCGACCCAAAAACCCCGACATAACATTTTTGAATCGAATCGGGCCATAATTACAAAACTCGTCCGCCATCTTGAATTAGTGATTTTGATCCCCACATACCAATTTGAATAGAAAAAACCAAAACCGAATCGGACCATGAACCTAAATCTCTCCGCCATCTTGAGTCCATTTTGGTTTTTTTCTAACAAAAATTCACCGAGCCGCCATTTCAATTCCATTAATTTTCACGAAAAATTAATAATCTCCGACTCCGAAAACCCCCACATACAAATTTTTAATAGAATCGGACCATAATCACAAAACTCTTCCGCAATTTTGGAACCGCCATCTTGAATTTATGAATTTTGACAAAACTTCATAATATCCGACCCCGAAAACCCCTACATACCAATTTTTAATGAAATCGGACCATAATCACAAACTTTCCGCAATTTTGGAGCCGCCATCTTGAATTTATGAATTTTGACAAAAATTCACAATCTCCGTCTCCGAAAACCCCCACATATCAATTTTGAATAAAATTGTACCATAATCACAAAACTCTTCCGCCATCTTAGAGCCGCCATTTTGTTTTTTCTCTAACAAAAATTTAATGATGCATCGTCTACGGAATTATAAACACCTGCAAAATTTCAGCTCATTCGGATGTCGGAAAGTGCTCCAAAAATAGATTACAAATTTTGAACCGGAAAGAATGACAGAATGACACACGAACGAAGCAAGTTAAATGAAAGCTTGTAAAAAAGACGATTATATAGCAATATGGACTGAAATGTTAAAAATAATAAGAATAAAGTCATTTACAAAAAAAAATCTCCTATTCAAAAAAAGCGAGAGGCGCTTGATATCAGTTATCTTAATATCATTATGAAGAGTAAGTAAAGAACATCCCACGCTTTTTTCCCATAGGGGTATTGTTTTTGTCAATGACTTTATTCTTATTATTTTTAACATTTTGGTCCATATTGCTACAAAAACTTTTTAACAAAAAATTAAACCGACGAAAAAAATAAATTTAAAAGCAAACAATTATTACTAAGCTCCTAAACCAATGACTAATTTTAAGTCGGCGCCAAACAAACAAATTGATTATGTTAAGCGTAAAATGATGGCAGCGGGGTCCCTTCAGTTACGATAGTGCCTTCGCAGCCCTTGGTTCAGAAAGCACTACTCGTTGTTTGAAACCAATTTTGTGTTGAATAACTCTTTTTCAACATTCACCTTTTTGCACAATTAAAGATTCACTTCACTAGATGCTTTTAATGAAAATTGAAAATGCATGTTACAAGTGACAAAAATGGAATGCTCAAAATACATGTCTCAGATAATTTATAACATAAACAAAGAATAAAACTATTATAGTTCTTTCGTCAATATTCGGTTTACAAGATAAGCTTGGGTGTGAGCTTATTCTGCAAAAAGATAAATCTCGGTAGGAGCTTGATCGGCAATATCTCTAGTCGCCAGGAAGTCTAGGCGGCAGGGCCGGACTCAGGAACTGGGTGGCTGGGCCGAACTCAAGAACGTAACTCCTCCCTTCTTAAGATGAAGACTGGGGTAGGTCTGGTTGGCCAGGCTTCATGTCCTCCATATGGATTGGTTGTTGGCATCGCTTTGAACGGTAATACTGCCATGGAGTATATGGGTAGCAATTTTTGTAGTAAAATACTACTCCAAAGGAAATAATAATTCATAAAAGAATGCAAATGAGGTAAAGAGCTAGTTGTGGCTCATTAGGAAGTTGGAACTGATGATGAGTTTGTATTATTGAGGTAAGATGTTTGATTTCATCTAGGTTCATTTTTGAAATAGAAATTGGGGTTGATCCCAAAAGTAATGGAGAAAAATTCAAAGAGGGCAATTGGACAATTTTTGTTGGTGAAAATTCGGCAGGTCCATGTTGGAATTTTTCGCCATTGATGATAAAATGACAATTTTCAGGTATGGAAATGATATAACTTCCAGGCTGGATCTCGTGGTGGTTTTCCATGGTACAGCTCTCAGTGATGATGACGTTGGTTGCAGTAGAAAACAGGATTGTTTCTGGTGTCAATTGGTTTGCCAATATTTCTTCAAAGTGCTCATCATACATGGAACAATTAGCAGGTTCATTCTTGATAATGATGTTCAAAACGCAATTTTCTTCTTTTTGTAGGTTGTTCTTGCAGTAGAAGGTGTTCTCGATTTCTTCACAGGGTTCTTCTTCATACTGGTAAAGTTCTTCACTCTCATTGAGGATTAGGTAAGGTTTTGAGGGTAATATGATTTTGTTTTGGATAGGTATAGGGTAAATAAAATAGGTTTTGAAAAAAATAGGTTTCAATATTGGAAAATGGACAAGAAAAATTATTTTCTCTTCAGTTAATACTGTTTGTATTCCTAAGAAATTATAATAACTGTGTTGATTTTTAAACCTAACCAACTGATTTTGAGAATAAAGAATATTCATTTTGTTGATAATTGAATATAAATTAGTCAGAGAGAGAAAAGTAGGGGAAACCTTATTAATATTTGCAAAAGTAATAGCATTAATAATTTGGTCTAGTTGACTTTGAAAAGTTATTAGAGAGTCTATTATCAGATGTAAAGCATTGATTTCATCAACTTGATTTTGAAATGTTTTTATCAGTTGAAAACTTGTTAATACATTGAATTTAATTTGGTAAAGGGTTTTATTTGTTTTTGACATCATTTCTTTTGCGAAAGAAAGTTGTTCATTCAGTTCATCTCGAATTAATTGATCATTTTTATTCAAATATTGGAGCATTGAATTTATTCTTTCACCATCTTCATGGTCTAAAGTACCAAAAAGCCATTTGTATATTTTTCCACCTAAGTTTATAAGTCCTCTTTTTTGGATGACATGTGGTTGTATAATTTGTGATAAATGGTCAACTTGTAACAACAATGTTTGTGCCTGTTGCATGAGTAAATTTGATTGAGTGCTCAGTGCATTTTTCTTACTGAGAAACCCAATTTGAAATTGCAATTTATTTCTAATATCAACTAATTCAGTTATATTCATATAACTTATAAAAGTATGTTTACTAGTGATTATTCTGGTTAATTTTATTTCTATAGGCACTATAGGATTAGTTAACTTGTTAATGGATCCATTTATTGGATTCATTGATAATAGAAGGGATGGAAGTAAGAGAGATAATTTCATCTGAAATAAATACAAAAAAATGAAATTAATATTTTTTACGTTTTTTTATATTATGTTTGGAATATCTTAATGTTTCAGTCCTAATTTTATTTTTGGTTTGGGCTACAGGTTGAATATTAGTGAAACGAGGAGCCAATTTGTCACGAGTTTGTTCCTTATGATAAACTGTATCATTTGTTGTTAAAATGGGAGGTTCGTGTCGGTTTTCATTGATTTTCTCAACTTCTCTAGTTTTTCGAATATTTAATTCTTCATTGATTTGTTAAAAATTTTTATTTATTGTTTCTTTGATATTATGTCTTTTTCAGATATGTTAAATGGATCTTTTGAAGAGAGATGTCCAGAAATTACTTCAAATGGTGTATATCCAGTAGAAGAATGAATACAATTATTATAATGTAATATTGAGTATTTCATTAAATTTTGTAAAGATTGAGATGGATTTTGTCTTGTCTGAGTTCTAACGTGTTCAATTATGGTTGAGTGAAACCTTTCAATATAACTATTCAATTTGGATTTTTTGGGTGTTTGGTAAATGAATATTTATTTTATGTAATTTACAAAAATCTTTAAAGTTCTGATTATCAAATTCAGATCCTCCATCACATACTATTGTGTGTGGTATTCCATAGTGTGAAATAAAAGTTAAAAATCCATCAAGTATATTGATTCCGTTTATTCCTGGTATAGGGTATGCTTGTGCAAATTTTGAAAATGTATCAATTACTGTTAAGAATTTTTCTTTCGAGATAGAAAGAGCATCTATGTGAATTGTTTCAAAAGGTTTGTTTCCCATAAGCATGGGTTGAAACTCAAATTCATTAGGTTGTCGTTCATACTTAGATTTTAAGTGATTCTAAAGTTGTTGTTATTCCACGGTGACCAGTTTTGTAAATATGATGATAATTAATTTTGTCAATCTGTTCATCTTCTTTTTCAACATCATTTAGCATATTTGAACATACAAAATTTTTTGAATTTATTCTTATTATTTTATCTTGAGTTATTTAAAAAAATAGTTTTCATGTTGTTAATTCAGAAAATGTGAATAATAGGTATGTAGTTTCTACAAAACACAAAGTTCAGTGAGCTCTATTCTTCCAAAATTAGATATCCTAGACATTTGAAAAGGAGTCGGATTTTTTTCATAAAAATTTAACAAGTGTTTTTTTTTTCTCATTTGAAAATATACCTTAGAAATATATTTTTCATTTTATATATGCTTGGTTATATTCATTTATTATTCAGGAGGTCTCCCTGGAATGCGACCTAATATTTTATTTTCAGGAGGTCTACCTGGAATGCGACCTATGATTTTATTTTCAGGAGGTCTACCTGATTTGTGATGTAAAGTTTTTATTTCAGGTGGTCTACTGTATTCGCGCAAGAACATAATTTTGGATTTACAAAATTCGCGTTACAATTTTGTTTAAGGGTATAATGTTCAATTTCATAATTTTTATACTCATTATTGGTTTGAATATTTTTGAAATTTCTAATTGGTTCTAATGGTTTGTCCGTATCATCAACAATTTCAGAAATATTATTTTCTTCAACTATTGTTGAAAAATCACTAATTCTTGTAATGTTCGTATTTTTTGAAATATTATTTTTGTCGGATTTTATTTTCAAAAAATCACATTCTTCATATGTAAAAGAATTTGAAATTCAATTTGTAATGAAAGATAATTTTCTTTGATTTGTGTCATACATTTCTTAGTTTTCTCCATTCCAGAGGCTAATGCAGAAAATTTTTGATCTGGGTTTTCGAAATTTTGGGTTTCGCTTTCATGACTGTGTTTGTCAAATTGATCAGTTTTATTATTTTGTGGATCTTCAAATAGATATTGATAATCTTCATTGATAAGATTCAATGGGTCTAACTGTTCGTATGAAGATTCAAAATTATTTTCATTCTCATATTGAGGTTCATTTATTTGATGAATTTCTTCAGAAATAAAAGTTGGTCTAGATTGGGGTTGGAAAAACTGTCTGTGCTGTGGGTACGAAGAAGTATTCACATTTCTAGTTACTGTAGACATTGGTATTGGTTTACTTTGAGGTGTTTGATTCTTGGGTTTCCAAACATTTGGATACTTCGGTTTTCCGAAAACCTGTTGATTGGTGAAAAACCTTTGGTGCATTTGTCTTGTTTGTATTTGTATTGGTTGACTAGGAAAATTACGATTCTGGTTTGAGAAATTTTGATTGTAAAAACGGTTTTGATTCGAAAAATTCTGATTTGGAAAATGTTGATTGGAAAAATTTCTATTTTGGTTAAAACTTGGTTGAGGGAAATTTGAATTTCTTTGTTGATTCATAAAATTATATTGTGGTATATAATTTTGTGGTTTTTGAGCAGGCAATGGTATTTTATAACTTGGTTGGGGAATTGACTGAAATTGATTTCTTTTTCCATCGTTTACTAAGCTTAAGAAATTTTCTTCCTCAATAACAAAATTTAAGGCTTCTTCCAAATTTTTGGGGTTTTTCAATCTTACTGCTGTCTGAATCATAGCAGGTAAATATTTCAAAAATGTTATCAAAAGTAATTTTTCTATATTTCCAATTTGAGCCATTTTTCCCTCTACTGTGAGTGTATTGTCATTATTGATAGATGAAAAAATTAAACTTCTAAAATACTGACATCTAATACCAAAATTATAGGAATTTTCTTTTATATCTGGTTTCAAAGAATGAAGTTCTTGTAAAAGACAAGTGAAAGATCTTTGGTCTGAAAATGAAATTCTTAATAAGTCCTTTATCTGTGCCCATGTAGTTAGTTCATTTCTACTCGAAATCAAAGTCAAGACTTTTACTTTCAATTTACTCATTATTCCTCTAAGAATTAATTTTTTGATAAATTCAGGTTGTGCATTATATTGTAAAAAAGTCTCATCGCAAGCAGCACAAAAATTATTTAATTCACAAGGATCACCAGAAAAATTTGGTATGATATCCAAAAAGAGTCTTAGTTGTTGGTAATTTATTCAACTGCCATATTTAAATCTGTGTTATTTAAATTAAATTCGAAAAAAGTAATCGAGATCGAAATTTTCTTCACTTTCGAAATTAAGTTATAATTTTGTTCTCTAGAATAGCTCTTTGTTGACGTAATTCACGATTTATTTGTGAAATATCCCTAAATGCGTTAAACATAAAAAATTTAAATCAATATTTACAAGAGAAAATATTTCTTAGTGTAGGGAAGGGAAATGGTTGTAGGAATGAGAGTGACTTACGCTAAGTTTTCTTGTTTCTTCTTAATTCTAAACCAATCTTGGGGATGCTGTCCTCCGGATGGTTGTCAGTGGTCCTCTGATTCGTTCCTGTTGCTGGATATTCAGATTCTCACCCTGTTGCTGGTAATGGTTTTTGAATTTGGGTTTTCCAAAATCCGTCTCCGACTGCGCCAGTTACGATAGTGCCTTCGCAGCCCTTGGTTCGGAAAGCACTACTCGTTGTTTGAAACCAATTTTGTGTTGAATAACTCTTTTTCAACGTTCACCTTTTTGCACAATTGAAGATTTACTTTACTCGATGCTTTTAATGAAAATTGAAAATGCAGGTTACAAGTGACAAAAATGGAATGCTCAAAATACATGTCTCAGATAATTTATAACATAAACAAAGAATAAAACTATTATAGTTCTTTCGTCAATATTCGGTTTACAAGATAAGCTTGGGTGTGAGCTTATTCTGCAAAAAGATAAATCTCGGTAGGAGCTTGATCGGCAATATCTCTAGTCGCCAGGAAGTCTAGGCGGCAGGGCCGGACTCAGGAACTGGTTGGCTGGACCGAACTCAAGAACGTAACTCTTCGCCGGAAATCGCCGAGTGTTCTCGAAGTAAATATCAGCGTGAGGGCACACGTCGTTGCGGGTGGTCGTGCTGAGAGTGCATTTTTGGAATGTTATTGTTTATCGCTGGAGATTTCACGTTGCATTTTTAGTTATTTTGTTTTGATCATTTCTTTAATGGTTATTTGTGCAACCTGTTGGAAAAATCACTATTTTTCGTTATGAAAAATAGTGTTTCCCCACGTGTTTCACACAATATTTTTTCTAATTTTGATATAATGTGATTCTTTTTAATTCAACACGCTTTTAACGCACTAAAAATTAAAAAACAATTCAACTATTCAACGACGATGAATATTCAAATAAAAAAAAATATTTTTCAATATCAAAGTGAAAAATAAAGAAAAATCGGCAGGCGTGGGGATTCGAACCCTCGCTAACTTTTGAGATCCAGTGCTTAGATCTCTCGCCTTAGATCGCTCGGCCAACTGGACGATATTTCTCAAACGCATTACCATACTTTAACGTAAGTAAGAAAGTTTTTTCATGTACTATTGTACCTGCTACCTGTAAAAGGGCCCGCTTTGAAGCTAGCAAGTACGCATACGTTCTCAACTACTTATTACACCACTCATACTCAAAATTTCAGCTTTGCTAAAATGACGTAGGTTTGCCGGCTCTGGGATTTTGGACTATTTTAATTGATTTCGACAAAGCCTCCCACGCTTTCTGGCATAGTCGTTGAATATTAAAATTATTTTTTACTTTTTTAGTGCGTTAAAAGCGTGTTCTCATCCTTCCATGGTAAAAACGGAAATTAATGGTACATAGAAATCTACGTTGTCAGCTGGGTCAATATCACCAATTGTTCAAATTATGTTGTTGATATTTTTTTTACCATACATATTATGTATTGAATTCGAATAAAATTTAATTTCATAATATATAGGTACAGAGAATATAATAACAGTGAAGAAGACTTAAATAGCCTTAAAATTATAACAAATTTTATTCCTGAATTTTTGCAACTGGTGGTGAAATTTACTTTTCAACACCAGTTGCGAAACATTTTACTTTTCGCAACTGGTGATAAAAAGTAAAACTTTGTTTTTTTTAAAAGTATCACTTTAAATGTCAAAATTAGAAAAAGTAATTTAATGATCTTGTTGATTGTTTGTTTGACGCCGACTCAAAATTAGTTACTTACATTGTTTAGAAGCTTGGTAATTGAGACTAAAAAGTTCATTTTATTTTTTGCTTTTCAGTTTATTTTTTCGTCGGTTTAATTTTTTGGTAAAAAGTTTTTATTTATTGATTTTTTGTGGCTAAAATCTACTGATTGCTACCTACTTAGTTTGGATTACTTTTGAAATACTTATCCACCTTACTTTAACTATTAACAGTTATATACTATAACTTGCTGGTACCAGCGAAGTCGTCCGCGTTGAATTTTGTATTTTCTGTGACGACTACTACAAATTCACTCATCCCTTTAAGGACGAAATTTCTAAAAATACTGAAACACGTATTTCTTCATTTGTAACAAAGAACTCAAATTCAAATTTTTATTACCCTAACTTGAAAACTAACGGAACCCTCATACAAACTTTCACCCTCTTAGGGGTTGAATTTATGAAAACACTAAAACATATTTCTTTCTCCCTTACAAAGTCCTCAAATACAAATTTTATGACCCTAACTTGAAAACTAATTGAACCTCCATACAAACTTTCACCCCCCATTTCACCCCTTAAAGGGTTGAATTTCAAAAAACATTGATATACATATTTCTTCTATTTGTAACAAAGACTCAAAATACTAATATTATGAACCCTACCGAAAACTAACCGAATTCCTATACAAACTTCCAATCTCAATTTAAGCCCAATTTCACCTCTTTAGGGGTTGAATTTTGACCGACCGACTTCTACGTCCGATTAATTTGAAATATGGCAAGTGTTCATAATTCCGGTGACAATGCATTATGGAATTTTTGTTAGTGAAAAAACCAAAATGATGGCACTAAGAGGGGAATTGGTATGTGGGGGTTTTCAAGGTCGGAAATTATGAATTTTTTGTCGAAATCTATAAATTTAAAATGTCGACGTCAGGATGAAGAACAAGTTCTGTGATTATGGTCAGATTCTATACAAAATTGGTGTGGGGGGTTTTTGGGGTTGAATATCATGATTCCTTTCATCTCAAAACGTACAGGGAGGAGGCCTTGTGATAAGGATGCTCTATTAGAAATGAACAGATTAAGGCAGACTAAATAAAAAGCAAGGTTTCATTGAAGCCGTGTACTAAAACGTATGAAATAAGTTTTTATTCATCGCTGACAATGATTTAATTCTTTTTTGTTCAATTATTTGGTTTCAAAAAGCTTATCGCGCGAATTGTAATAAAATTAATACTTCGACAAGTTGTTACTCACCAACCAATCATTGTCCAATGAAATTAATTGGTACCTACTTTTGTGAACACTTCGCGCGACAAGGTTTTTGAAAACAAATAATTCAACAAAAAAAATTAAATCATTGTCAGCGATGATTAAATTATTTTATACATTTTAGTACACGGCTTAATAAAAATTGTATTTAAAAGTTTTTTAATAGTTATTTCAAATCCAAATGGAACAAACTTCGAGGTATACCTCCAATAAAAAAGAATCATTAAAATCGGACTACTCTGTAAAAAGTAATAGAGAACCTCCCCCTTTTTCTCGTCGGTTAAAAAGACTACGGGAGAAATAACTCTTCGATTGATTCATCCACATGAAATTGAAATTTTTATTAAATTTTGGTGAATGTGTTGAGACCAGCCAGCGCATTCGTTATATCTTTGTAACTAAATTATTTTTTTCTGATGATCTTGGTGAGAATATCAGGTCGTAGCTATGAAATTATTGTATTAACATCGGTTCTCTATACGTGAGCAAAATTTCAAATAATTCACACGTCTGGAAGTGGGTGGAAATTAATTCCAAAGATTCCTTTACAAACATACATA
>JAFIRS010008732.1:0-14913 GCA_018342105.1 Gonioctena quinquepunctata | reverse complement strand
TGGTAGAAAATGATGGCAGCGAGACCCCGGCTCTTTTGATGACTTCTTTCATAGATAAATCTTTGATAATTGTTTGTTTGGCGCCGATAAAATCATTTATTTTGAATAATATTTAAAAAATTTATTTTTTTTGTGCTTTTCAGTTGTTTTTTTCGTCGGTTTAATTTTTTTTAAAAAATTTTTTTGGGAATACCCTTTGTTTCCAAAATTTAAAAAAGATTTGACGTAAATGATGCAAAAGTACCAGCATATCCTTTTTAAAATCGTATTAAAAACAAAAGTACCGCGTTCCTTCCTTCTGGTTTTTTCTACGAGACAAAATATATATGAACCTCCGTCCCTAGATATGGACAAAATAAATTCAAGATTCTTTATCAACCACCAGAACGGAAATTTTGGACGGTTGGGGGAATGAATAAACTCAGTAAATTTCCCTACAACTAGCTCAATTTTTAAAAACTTGCCGTCCCCAAAATATACTGGGCTTTTTTGCAGAATTTCCAACTAAGGGATGCAGGAGGTGATTTTTTCAAAAAAAGCATGGAGGCTGGAAATCTAGTAACGTTGGGAGGGATAATGTTGATCAATCAGTTAGCAAAAAAAATCAAATTTCCCAAATTTTACAATCCATACAAAATACAACGCTATCCGATTACGGCGCATCTTCATCTGGAGTGACATCAGTTAACAACAAACAGATGGGCATGGTCACCTCAATACAAAATCGATCTTAATACCCAAATTTTTTTGAATAATTGCTCAATGTAATTAACCAATATTTAAATCATAAGTAATTTTGAAGAAATTCTTTTTTTTTAATTTAAAAAAATTATTTGTTCATCGTTTTTTTTTAGCATATTTTATTGATATAAACGGGGTTGTAGAAAAAGTATAGTGTTTCCTCGTCGAAAACATTTTGACTCGTGAACATTACTGTTCTCCCCTTTAAAAAATGTTACTTTCGTCCCGTAAAACAATATAGGTTACTATTGTTCATTCTGTTAATTTCGATCATTCGCCACTAGCGTTGTTGTTTTTTTTCACATGTCCGACATTTGAAATACATTTTTTATTTGCAGGAATTTCACTTCATACGACATTTAATCCAATAAATAGAAACAGTATAGTTTTCCCGGGAAATCTAACAAAACTAAAATTTTTACACAAATTTGGTTCAGGTAGTTAAATGAAATGAAGTACCCCTTTTAGCATTTATCGTAAAAATTTCCACAGCCCAAAAATAAAATAAAATCCAAAATTTTTTTGAATTCTCTTATTTTTAGCTGTAACTGCAAAAACAATAAGAGATACAGAAAAATGTTCCGAACAAAAGTTGTAGCTCGTGATTTTCTCTACAAAAGTGGTATTTATCAAAATTTAGATATATATAGATATATATATTGTCCAGTGAAAGAAGACGTGCAAAACTGTGCTCCGAAGTAAATGTGAATATATCGCCTATTGAGAAGGAAAAATTTACTGAGTTTTCTTCAAGCGGATCAGCTGATCTGATTATTTAATAAATTGGTAGAAAATCAACCAGTTAAAAAAAAAAAGTGTACGCATTGCTTTTTTTTCCCCTTCCTAAATACAAATAACAATCAGTTCTTTCACTGATAGCCAACCTACAAAAACCCCTATATAAAATCACATTGAACAAAAAGGTGCCTCACATTTTTCTCGGATCCAAATTTGATTTCTAATAAATTGAAATGACAGATGATCAACAAATAAGTAATAAAAATTGATGGATGAAATAGTCAAGTCAAAGTGGTTTGAGGAATATAAGGAAGCTATGAAGCTCGTGTTCTTCTAAAAATTGAAGACTTGAAAGGTAAAGTCAGAGAACTAGAGTCCAAAACCAGGAGTTGAACAAAAAGTTAATATCTCGACGAAAAAAGCCAAAAACAATATTCTATTGGGTTGACACCAACGGAGAATATATGGGTGACGCCTACCCCAAAAATTGAAAAATCTACTGGATATTCACATCTCCCATGGACATTGATGACCTTTATAAATTGGATCTCCCCAAATGTCAATAAAAGTTTGGTTTTTATCAAATCTCGAAACAAATTAAAAATTGAAATTGAAAGGCCTGTGAAAAAGCACGATCAGACCCTACAACGGGGAAGAAAGTAATATTTTGAGGGAAAAATCTATTTAAAACAAGGGAAAATCAATGAACCATTGCACATTAGAGGAAATGACTCGTCGTCAACAACACCACAAATTAACAACTAGAGGAAAAAAAGAAGAAAAAAACCACTATCCCTCCTACACCCAGACAAAACCGGGGTACTCGATCAAGAAAAGGAAGAAACAGAAACAGTAGCACACCAGCTGAGATAGGTGATTCGCAAAAAAAAAATAAAAACAAGGACGCCATTTGTAACACCAAAACAGGGGACTGTCAAGAAAATACTAAACCAAAATCCACCCAGAAAAGAAAGAACAGATGGAAAAGCTGGCTTGTCCCAAATAAGCTATTGTAAGCACTTATGTGAAATTTCATTCACTAAATTTTCCTTAGTTGTCCTTTTCATTTATTAATTTTTCTTTTTCAAAAAATGGTCTTCCCATTAATGTACAGATTTTGCTCCGTAAAATAAAATTTAATATGGATCCATATATTGGGGAATATGAAATGCCAATCAAATCAAAGTGCTCAAAAATTTCTGTTTCAATACTACAGTACTGAAAAATTTCAGACTTTAAAATAATACACATGAATATAAGGAGCATCCAAAAAATTATGATGACCTTCTCTTATTTAAATCAACTAAATTGATTTGGACGTCATAGTTTTAACCAAAACATTCGTCATAATCCAATTTATTCAACATAACGGAATGACTTAAAACAACCAAGGAAATCTCAATAAAAAGATGGGTCATAGTTTTTATTAAAAAAACTTAAATTAAACTTACGAGACCATTAATTGGAATAAAGCAATCAAGTTAAATATTTTAGAATGAGAAAAACATAAAATTATTTGCTTATACCGATCTAAATACCTGTACAGATCAATTCAATAAAATTTGTTTGGGATCCAAAATATTCCTAAGACAGATATCCATATCATCCCGGCGATATAATATCAATCTTCTTGAAATATATTTTAAAACGTAGAGGGATTATAAAAATATCTTGACCTTAACGATTATATTTCTTACATTGAAATCACAAGACCAAGGGGAAAAAATGCCTGATCACTTTCTCGCTCGAAATGAAAATCCGAACATTAGTTAATTTTTCACCATTTGATCACCGACCATTATCCAATAGCCAGAATAACTTCCACAAAATGATCCATTACCAGTTAATAATCCAAACTTTAAAAATTCATAGACTTAAAAAAATTAAAAATGATTTATAAGAAAATTGGACAGATCATGTAACGGGAGATGTGAATCAAATGACAGATATATTTATAAAAAAATCACATACTATTTACAAAAATACAAAACAATAAAAATTCAAGGAAATCAAAATTGAGGAAGCCGGATTACCTCTTTTAATTGTTTCAATAAAAACAAAAAACATTATATAGGCAATTCAATTCAACCCCGATGACCAAGATCTCCAACAGAGATATAAAGCTGAAAAAAACAAATTAGGTCGTTTATTACAAAAAACAAAGAAAAGACTATATAGGAAACAAATCAACAAAAATAAAGATGTATCTAAAATTTATGGAAATGTGTAAAACGAAATATGTATAAAAGAAAACCAAATACAGAAATAGAACAAATAGTAACCAATTCAAATGATATTTTAAAAGACAAAATCGACATATCAAATGCATTTAATAATTATTTTGGTGACCTAGGAAAACATACGCTGAAAACATTGAGGCACCAGTTAATTTTCCGAAACATACCTAATCATGATAAAACAATGTTTTTTATTCCCACGAATCCTGCAGAGATTCAAAACACGATACATTCGTTAAAAATAAAAAAATCTCCTGGAAGAGACAATATCAGAACCGAGACACTTAAAGAAATAGCACATATAATTGCTGAACCTCTATCAATCCTATTTAATGAAAGTTTCAGAACTGGATGTTTTCCTAAATCATTCAAAATGGGACTAATTCGACCTTTATATAAGAGTGGAAACAAATATGATCTCGGAAATTATAGGAATCTCTCTCACAAGTAATTTATCAAAATTATTAGAAAAAAATTATTAAGATCGAATGGTTAAATTCTTGGCAAAAAACAACATCCTTTCAGATGGTCAATACGGCTTTAGAGAGGGAAAGTCTACAGAGATGCAATCTACTCATTAACTTCGAATCTGTATAAGGCCCTCGATTCAAAACCCAATTATGTATATTCATTGACCTCTTAAAGCCTTCAAGTATGTCACCACATTTTATTGAAAAACTGAAACTTTATGGCATTAGAGAAATATATACGACCTATTGAAGAGTTACCTTTCAGATAGACAACAACAAGTGTTATTGACGGTAAATGTAGGAGATGGGGATATCACATAGGTGTTCCCCAAGGCACCGTCTTGGGACCTTTGTTATTCATACTTTATATCAATAGTTTGTTGTCCATGAACACCAAGGGAACAGTGCTCAGTTTTGCAGATGACACTGCGATAATTTATCAAGCAGAAAACTGGAATATTCTTAAAAAAAAAGCAGAGCAAGACTTCAAATTAATTAAATCATGGCTTCAATATAACAAATTGACATTGAATATAGAAAAACGAAGTATTTACCTTACATCATATACCAAAAATTTTTACCAAATCTAGGATCACTAAATATTGATAAAGATACAAAAAATTCTGAAACAACATCAAAAAAGTATTTGGGGATAATAATCGATCACACTTACGTTTGGGACCTACAAATGAATTTTATTGAAAAGAAACTTAGGGGACTTTTGTCTCGTTTAAAATTTTTTGAAAGAATACCTAGATATTTCTCATCTGCGAACTTTGTACTTTCCTTAAACAATCTCAGCTATCTTACGGAAATATTGGATGGGCGGAGTCCTTGACTGTCATCTAGAAAAAAGTCAATGTATTACAGAAATGGCTAATTGGATAATATACAATAAGGACAGATGTTATTCAAGCAATGATCTGTTCAACGGAAGTGGATTCTTGATTTGAGACAGTTGTACTGTCAAAAATGATAACAAACATTTATAGAAAAAGTAAAATTTCCACAATCGGACACTCCTATGAAACAAGAAACAGATCAATATTATTGTACCGAAATGCGATAAGAATGTCCGACAGCTAGCTTGATTTTCTAGGTCCCAAAATCTTCAATATCATACCAAATAATATAAAAATAGAAACCAATTACTTAACTTTCAAAAAATGATCACAAAATGGTTACAAAATACACCGAGATCAATAATTCATGACATAGTAAATAACAGGATGAATTGATTTGAAGGAATGGAATGTCTGAACAAATTATTTCGCATGTCCCATGAATTAGACTTAGTATTATAACATGTGTTTTTTATAATTATGTACCGTCATATGTATATTAATTCTATTATGTAACACAACCCGATTCAGACGATGATCCCCATTATGACCTAACTCCCTGAACCTGAGATAATTTCCAGATTTTGACATAATTCACCTTATCATGAGTATCTAACAAATTATAATGCAATTTCAAGCCACATACAAGCTGTATTTGCAATACAGCTTCTGTGGTTTTTCCATGTTTATTCTAAACCATATCATATTTCTGTAACTGAATTTACTGAATAAACATTATTTATTTATATATTTATTATTATTTATATATATATATATATATATATATCCATTTTGGAGTTATAGACATAATGTATTTCGCTTTGGTTAATAAGGAAATACCCTCTTTTCTTTGATATTTGATCCGAGCATGACTCAAAAATCGGGCTAAAATAGACCCAAACCTTATTCTATTGACAAAAAAAAATTTTTTTTATGGATTTCCACTCAGTATATTGACTTTAATCGAAATTGTAAGAGGGTTTTTGAACTTAGAAGGTCGAGTTACATAACAATGTTTCTTAGGTTTAACAAGGAGAAGAATTGGAAAATGTGACCATTATCTCGCAAAATGCGATTTTCATTTACACAGAGAGAGACCAATGAAAATGGGCCTTCCTTCCTCTAAAGGTGAAAATAGAACCGTACCTACTTGTGTACATCTTATAGTGGCTAAGTTAAATTTGAATTCCAATAGGCAATAGAAACGAAAAAGTGAATAAAAACTGTATAAAATTAGTAAACAAGCAGAAATGTTTACCGGAAGTACATATCTTCAGGATGTCTTTTTGGCCTTCTAGAAAATGTAAAATATTAGGTATACAGACAGCCACGTGAAAGGAAGAAATAGTGCAATTTTTTTATAACAGGACGCACGCGCGTGTTTCGGATTTTATACCTGAGTTCACCGGCCTTCTTATTTTTACACGCTTTATATTAGCTTCACTTGTATGTTTGTTTGTTTGTAACCGACTCCTTTGGGCGCGATTTTGACCCACTTGAAACGGTCAGATTATATATATATATATATATATATATATATATATATATATATATATATAAATATATGAATATTGAAAGTTCGGGTTGAACCGCGTCTAGATTTTTTTTATCAAAACTGGCAGAATGTTAGGGAAACGCGACATTAAAACCTATTTCACAGCTAATAATAGAATCTCTGATATTCTCAGGTCTCCTAAAGATAACATGCCTAATGAGTCTCAAGGAATATATGAAATATTGTATTCCGAATGCCCTAGGACTTATATAGGACAAACTAACAGGCGAGTCACCAGTCGAGTTACCGACCCTGCGGGAGGCCGTTGTTCAGTTTCCTAGTATTGCTCTTAGCATCGTTAACAAAGACTTGGAATAGTCTGTTTGTTAATAGGTTGTTAATTAAATGGCACATTTTCAGGCATGGTATGACTCTGAGTAATTTGTATATTCCCTCCATACGGTGTCATATGCTGCAGTAAGATCAATGAACGCTACGGATGTTCTCAGTCCCCTTTCAAACCCCGCTTCGATGTGGGTTGTCAGGGATAAGACTTGGTCAGTACAGCTACTGCCACTCCTAAGCCCAGCCTGTTCTACGGGGATCAGTACATCAACTGCAGGACATATACGGTTATGGAGTAGTCTTTCTAACAGCTTATAGCAGCAGCTGAGGAGAGCTATAGGTCGGTAGCTCTCGGGTAGCTCCTGTGGTTTCCCAGGTTTTATAATAGCAACAATCTTTGTTCTCTTAAATTCTGGTGGTAGGCTGCCTGTGTTAAGGATGTCATTGAAAAATTTCACAAGCCAGAGTCGGGTTGCCCTACCACAGTTAACCAGGAATTCGGGGTAGATGCCGTCGAAGCCTGCTGCTTTCCCAATTTTTGTATCCTTGAGGCCCTGTTCTAATTCCTCGGCAGAGAAGTCGTGCGAAAACTCGTGGAACGTTTGAGGTCTCTTAGGGATTTTTTGACGTCTCTTGTGTGGTTTTTATCGGTTGGTGCACGATAAACGTCAACTATGCGGTTGGCTATTTGGTTTGGGTTTATTGAGGCATTTCCCAAGACATTTCCGTTACATTCTCCAAGCTTCCGCAGTAGACCCCATGCTTTCCTAATGGAACGTGCAAAGTTCATGCGTTCCACAGCAGAAGTCCATTTGTCCATTCTGCTGGCGTCAAAGGATCTTAGTAGATGGTCAGCAGTTTCCGGGTTTCCTGAGTCCTCGAATTCCTCATATAGAGACTGGCTTTCCTCGCTCCATCCAGGGATATACTTCTTGCGGAAACCTCGGGGGATATGTTTTTTGGCTACAGCTATCATTAGGCCTATAAATTTGTGGTAGTTTTTAGCCTTTGGTTGGATGAAGCGGATGCACATATCGAGTTCCGCTGCATAGGTAGTCCATTTCGCCTTGCCGAAGTTCCATCGTGGCCTGGGAACTGAGTCGACCATTGGTATTTCGATTCCTACTGTAATCACAACGGGGCGATGCTGACTATGTGGGAAGTCCGCTAGTACAGTGCGTGAGTTAGCTAAAGGTTGTGATTGTGAATTACTTGATATAAAACAGAGATCCGGATTGTAGCCCTTACGCCACCTTCCTGAGAAAAACTTTGGCTTATCTTTGGCACTGAAAACTAAATGGAGGTTGTTGGTTTTCGGCCCAGTCTACAAGCTCTTCTCCATTGTCATCATTATTCTCATATCCCCATAGATTATGGTGACTATTGATATCTCCTACATAGAGGACATTCACAGGCCATAAGAAGTAAACTAAATTGCACCAAAGAAGAAATTGAATTAGCGGTGATGCTTTCAACCGATGAGAATCCTCATCTCAGTACGAGGAACATTGCAAAGAGCTAAATGTGAGTCACACTTCCGTGAACAGAATATTGATAAAAAAATTCACAGATATTTTCTCCGAAATGATTCACCAAATTTGTTGGGAATGTACCGATTGACACCAGACAGAGGTTATATTACCATGATAGCGCGCCTCCCCACAATCAAAATCGGATAAGAAGATTTTTTAAACAGATGGCGCAGAAATAAATGGATACCAAAAACAGACCCATTCAGTTATCAGCAAGGTCCCCAGACCTCACTTCCCTAGATTCCTATCTCTGGGGATATGATAAAGGAGAGGTCTAACGCGAGAAACCAACGACACCAGAAGATATAAAGAATAGAATTAGAGAATTTTTGCTCTATTACAAGATCAACTTCAGTTGATGTCCGAAGATAGCTCAAAATGGGAGATTGTTCGAACATCTCCTGTGAATTTACGCTTTTTTAAATTATTTGAGTTTACTTTGTTACCTCTTTTGTCCAGCATTGAATAAAAAATCGTTATTGCTGTTATGATGACTTTTTCATACTTTCCTTAAGAATTAGATACATTTGGGATGGAAATTAAGTGGGCAAACACTACTTTTTCTGCAAACACATAGTGGTATTCTGGTACAGCCTTATTTATAGGCGGCTCTATTTGAAAAAACTGGGAAAATAGTGATCCCGAGTTTGGTTACCCCTGTATGGTGAAAGAGCTATTCGGCAAAATTATGAATAGGAAATGAAAATACACTATTTTCAAGAATATTGTGTGGAAAAATTCTCTTATCGCAAATTATTGATTTTTATATATTTGGTGTCGAATGAATCCATTTTGTGACAAAAATTACAACATAACCCCCATACCACCTTTTTTGAGAAACTCTCTTCCAAAGGGATTCAATCGAGTGAAAATGTATAGGATATTTCATTTGAAAAAACACAACTTTGATGAGTCACACGTTTATCGAACATCCTGTATGTTGGAAATTATTTTTGAAACATAGCTTCCATTGCTTTCTACAACTTTTATTTGAGTAATTTTTTCTTATCTCAAATAGGGAAGCAGCTATCGTCCACCCACGTTGATACATTCTGTATATATATATATATATATATATATATATATATATATATATATATAGTACATTTATATAAATTATATATATATATATATATATATATATATATATGTACATTTATATAAATTATATATATATATATATATATTGTTATAATAATCTCATTTGTTCAATGTTTTTTCATTGTTATGACCTCCATGTCGGAATTCCGACTTGTATCTCGGAATTCCGACTTGTATCTCGGAATTCCGACTTGTAGTGAATTCCGTTGTATGGAATTCCGACTTGTATCTCGGAATTCCGACTTGTATCTCGGAATTCCGACTTGTAAGTCGGAATTCCGACTTGTATGTCGGAATTCCGACTTGTAAGTCGGAATTCCGACTTGTATCTCGGAACTGACTGTCTTCTGCGATCCAAAGCCCCACAGTTGCGCAGTATGTGTCATACTGTTTCTGGTTCCTTGCCGCATAAACTGCATGTTAGGTTGCCATTGAACAGTCCCATTTTATTATAGGAAGTGAATAGATCCTTTATTTCAAATTAAGTAGTGTGTGGATCCTTTATTTCAAATATGGTAGGGCATGTTCTCTCACAATCGTTCACCATCCTACATACATTTTATTTTTAAGTATTCTAAATATAGGTAGTGTATGGTCTCTTAAAAAATATCATCATCATCCTCATAATCTATTACAGGAAATAAGGATATAAAGGGATAAAAATGTTGAAAAGTCCTCAACTTGAAATAACAGATGCTACACTACCTACATTTGAAATAAATGATCCATACACTACCTAAATTTGAAATGTGATCAAATGTATGTTACCCAGTAATAGAAAAAACGAAATTATTTTCAAAACATTTGGAATATAGAAAAAATAAACTATTATCTTGAAAGAAGGGGTGTGGAGGCGGAAACAATAAATATGTCAAGAAAATCGTGAATATGTAGTGTGATTTCTTTTCCATAATTTCAATTACATTTATATTTTGGTAGAACCACAACATTATGGTCGGACAAAGTCTGAATTGTAGAAATTTTATGACCGAAGTCAGATTAGGGAGTGTGACAAATGATACGTTCATGTATCACTGGTCTCTTAACTGATTAATTCATTTATAGGAAAATAGAGTTCATTAAATTGTACTTAGGTACTTTTTATGGCCGAGCGGTAGCAAAATTATTTTCAATGCTATAAATTCTTATACAGCTTGCATGGATTCAAGAAATGCGACAAAATATGTCATAGAAACAACAAAATATTTTCCTTACCAAGAGATTACTGAATTTTAAGCTTCTGGTCTCTTGATCCTGGTGGCACTAACACTAATTCAATATTTTCAGGTTCTGAATTTCTAAGACGCTTATTGATTCTTTTGGGAACTGTAACTTTTTATACTGAATAAGTTCCAGATTATCTTTTCAACTTTCTCATCCAATCTGAATAAATAAACGGGTTTGAGCTTTTGAAACCGACACTTTGACTTTAATTAGCTCAGTTTAATGAATTATTCTGTTTTTGAAGATTCATAACTTTTTTGAGCGTACTTCTAGCACATTTTTCAGCAAAAAAATCAATTCCTCCATCATATCTACGTAAAAAAGCTACCCTTGTTACAAGTCGCTATAAGCAGCCGTTTTCTAGATATTTGAAAATTTGATTATTTGATAATCGATGCGTGTTGAAGTTATTACCATTATTTTGCATTTTTCACAAGAATTCTCAGGAAATGAATTTGACGTTGACATAAGAAGTTTTGGTAATTACATATTATGTGACAGTTGAACGTTTTGTTGTTTTGTTGAAGTTTCTGTAAGTTTTAAAACACTAATTCTGAAAAAATGGATTATTCAAACAATAATGCTCATTTAGCCGATAAGCATTTCGTTTATGGTCTTGCGGATGGCAATGCGCGCGAAGCAAGACGTATTTACCAGGAGCGATTTCCTAATCGAGTACTGCCTTCAGCTCCAACATTTACCAGTCTCCTCCACCGTTTGGAAGAAACAGGTAGCTTTGAGAGGGCAGCTGATATCATTGGTAGAAGCTGTATTGAACGCTCTCGAGGAGAACCCAGAAACAAGTACAAGAATAATTGCTGAAGCTCTCAATTCTATTCAGTTCACAGTTTGGAGAATTATCCACGATCAACAATTTTATCCATACCATATTCAAAGGGTACAAGCTCTTTCGCCACGAGACTCTCCCCAACGCATTACTATGTGTCATTGGTTATTGAGAAATTGTGGAAATCCTCAATTTTTAAGATATGTACTCTTCACGGACAGAGGCAAACTTCTCCCCGAAATGCTATCAAAAACTTTCATAACAACCATGTTTGGGCTCTGGAAAATCCGCACGCAGTTAGTGAAAGACATTATCAGTATCCATTTTCTGTAAATGTATGGGCTGCAATAATTGATAATTACTTGATAGGTCCTTTCTTTTTTCCGTTCCGACTGAATGGCGCAACTTACAGAGACTTTTTAGAAAATGAATTGCCGGGACTACTTTAGAATGTACCACTAGAAATTCGTATCCGCATGTGGTTTATGCATGATGGGGCTTCGGCCCATTTTAGCGTTGTAGCCAGGGAGTTCCTTAACACTGTCTATCCAAATCAATGGATCGGTAGGGATGTAGAAGAACCTAACCAGGCGTGTCCCCAGATCTAAACCCGCTAGATTTTTATTTGTGGGGACATTTGAAGTCACTAGTTTATAAAACTCAAGTAGCGAACTGATGAAACAATAAGAAACACACCAATAATTTTTGAGGGGGTATGAGATTCAATGACTAGAAGACTGAATGTGGACACTTTGAAGCTGGACAGTTTGAACAATTTATTTGAATACAATTTAGTGTCCTTTATTTTATTTTATTGTACATATTCAAAATTTCTTGAAATAAAATGTTGACATTTCTGGCAAATTTTATTAAAACAAATACAGATTTTGCACCCTTGATACAAAAATAACTATTTTAAACGATTAAAAATAAATAGAATAGGTGGCGCCCCCTACAAAAAACCAAAACTACTTACTTAAACGTCAAATTCATTTCCTGAGCATTTTTGTGAAAAATGCAAAATGATGGTAATAACTTCAACAGGCATCGATTATCAAATAATCGACTTGAAATTTTCAAGTCCAAATATCTAGAAAACGGTTGCTTATAGCGACTTGTAACAAGTGTAGCTTTTTTACATAGATATGATAGAAGAATTGATTTTTTTACTGAAAAATGTGCTAGAAGTAAGCTCAAAAAAGTTATGAATTTTCAAAAACGAAAAAAAAGTATAGATGGCGCCCTCTACGAGTAAGAGCAATAATAACATCAGGTTCGAATTCAACACCTCAAGAAACCTCTCAATACCAATTTTCGTTTAATTAAAGGTCAGTATTTCGAAAGTTATTTAAAAAAACGAAACTAAAAATAACACTTTAACACTCTGTATCTTGGAACCGAAGCGTTTCCGGACATATATTTATTTGGACAATTCATGATTACTATCATTTCGGACGTCCATCGTCTTAATGTATTTAAAGGTTTTCACGACGTTTCGAATGCTTTATCTGCAATCGTCAGGTGAATACTGACAAGTTTAGGTGCTACTTACCAATTTATATGACTGTCGGCGCAATGATGCGTGCAATTCCGCCATGTGCAGTGGTGCGTGTAATTTCGCGCGGTGTGGTGGTGCGTGAAGTTTCGCGCCTCTGCAGCCCTCCAGAAAGAGCAATCAGGGGTTTTCATACGTTCTTGATCTCAACGCTTGGTTGACTAAAGGCGTTATTGGCTTCGATGTAGGCGGCCTCTTTGAACTTTCGTTTGAACCAATGCTCCTCTCTATGTAGAACACTTGCGTCGTCCCAAAAGAACTCGATGGTGCTCAGTCCAGGCGTGGTCAGCGATTCCCGATTTTTATGTTTCTCCACGTTGAGTCCATTTCTTGTGCTCATCCCAAACTTACCGATAACGGTCTCTTTGTCTCTCCCAAAGTAGGAATCTCCCCCCTCACATGGAACTTCATAAATGCAATTTTACTGATTTCATTCGAAACGTCGTGAATACCTTTTAAATACATTAAGACGATGGACGTCCCAAACGATAGTAATCAAGTTACCACATCGTCTACAACCTTCAAACAAACGTTGGACAATTTATATTAGAATATTCTGAGGAATCACCTCCTGAAGTTTGTCAAATTACTTTGAATCACCCTGTATAATGACTCAAATGGTGATTAAAATTTGAAAACCGGGGCGGCAAAAACCCGACTGAAAAGTTAGAATATTCTGCCTTGAGAGAGAGAGAACTCACTACCAAGAGAGTTATCTTACAGGACCTCCCTCCAACACATTATTATCCGTCCTTTTTATCAACTCAAAAAAACAGCTACAAAAACAGATGTGGGTATTCCGAGTTTTGGTATAAAAATGGTCAGGGCCTTTTTTGGGATGTCTATTTGTGACAACATTACCCCCTTTTCCCAAGCCCCTATAAAACCCCAAAAAAAGCTGAAAACCCCCTTTAAGTCCTTTTGTCAAGAAAAGGGCAAGTATTAAAAAGGAAATGATCCCAGAAGAGTTTGTTTCGATTTGTTTGAATCTTACATTCGTGTGTGTTTGAATTTTATGGTAAATATAAAATCATATTAATTTTTTTGGGTAAATCTTCAAATTGAACTTCTAAAGTCAAATTGTTTCTACCATAGAATATATTTCCTCAGATTTGAACAGAAAGTAGAGGTCATCCAATTAAATCGGGAAAATTCTATTGATAAATTGAACGAAATAAACAACTTGGTTTAAATAATTTATTTCACACTGAATTTCAACAATTTATATTACTACGCCACGAGCTCGATGGTATGGGCTCGTTCAGACTGTGTCTGAGACTTGAGGGGTTTATTTATCTCCGATACAGCATTCTCGATGTTTCGAATTCTTTCCGTTGGCGACCGGCGTGTTCCAATTTTTTCCAATATTGACGTTGTCTTCCGCGGCAGAGCGCACTGGATGGTTCTCGAACATCTCCGGGGATGATCTCATCGCTGTCGACGGCAACATGTGAGGCGACAGGTCCGGCCTAGGTTCGTTACATTGCCCCCTTTTTAAAGAATTTGTCCCCAAATTTCATCCGGATTGACGATATCTGCGACTCCCCATATCTGCACCGTGAAGTTCGATGGAAGTAACCTCCACGGTCTTCGATCGCTCGTGGAAGAGGGTTCAGCAAACCAAAATCTTGACGCCGCTGGATCTGAATATCGCCCCCAGCATACTTTTATGACTCTCAGTCCAACCCATCAATACCACAGGACAATTTTGGAATTGCTAGATCCACCAGATTCTGGTCCACCATAGTATCTCTTAGTTTGGGAGACTCTTCCAGACATCTTCAAAGGGCGGTTTATCTTGGGAATGCCTCTTTGGGAACGGTGTAGATGTTTCTCTGGCCTTTCT
>JAFIRS010008731.1:0-14921 GCA_018342105.1 Gonioctena quinquepunctata | reverse complement strand
AAGAACTGAAATACTAAAAATGATAATTTATGATTTTTTCTATTTTGACTATTTATGAAACATATTCTGCCCCCATTCCATTGATTTTGAAAACTTACAATTCAACACACGAAAAATCCAAATACCAATAGATAATGTTGGTACTCCGTTTGCTTCGAATTGTAATATGTTAGTAATTGATGTATTTGTTCCCCTCAAATATGTTCTTCAAATAATGTTATTTTCTGCCTTTTCGAATTCCATTGAATTATCTTAGCAGACCTCCAATTAAGTTGATGAAACAACCCCAATAAACGACTATACTCTCTATGGAGAAAAAATATTCTGTTTGAAATCAATTACAAATCACATGTTCTACTTCCATCCTTCTCGATGATTCCCAATCTCACTTTTATGAATTTGGTGGTCATTCATGGGTTATCACACTTAGCCTTGGAAAAATGATATTAAATTTTTCTCAGCATAGGAAACCAATTCCAAATGGAAGATCATTGCATAAGATCTGATATCTGCTAGTGTTATCCCCAGATACTTTTCACACAATCATTCCAATCAAGTTATAAATACTTCAAATTTTACACTCGATTTGCGAAAGGGGGAACCTTATTCCCTCCCTCTAATTATAATGCTTGAACAGTTATGCGAGATATATTGTGAACAGTAATAATTATATTTTCAATTATGCGTTATGTCCAGAGAGTGAGTAACGTGTCAAATGAAATAATTCGATTTGAATCATTCTGATTATAATTGTTTTGGGGACTGAGTAATCATCAATGGATGTTGGAGAATAGATGTGCTTGCTGCCAATATATACAGTGCTTTCGTGAACTCATGAATAAAGATTCAAAGAACAATCCATGGAGAAAGCTCACCGACCCGTGATTTTTAGTTGTGCATTTTTTTAAATGAAATTCGTGCATCTAGGGTGGTTTGTGTAATAATTAGGTAGGTACGTTAGCGTGAGTATAGATTAGATAAATAAAAATTAAGAAATATCATTGTGCAATTTCAAAATACAAAATTTTATGGCAAGGATTATTTAAAAGAACAACCAATTTAAATGTTCAAACTATGCATCATCAGCTGCCTGATAGTAGCGTTAGTGACTGATAATGATTTTTTATTGCTGTTAGAAATGTTAATATTAGTTTGTTTGTAATTGGAGTTATTGGAGTTCTTATATTTTGTTTGGGATTTTATAAGAAATAATTTAATTGAAATGCTTTGCATGATCGACTTGGAGAGAAGATGCTCTCCCAAAGAGAAGTGGTTGAAGTAGGCTAAAACATGGTAAGCAATGCTGAGCCTCAATAGCGAGCATTTGGGCATATTAGTGATATTCCTAAATTTGGTCGACCCTCACCAATTTTTTGTTGGCAGTGCAAGAAAATCCTCAGTGAACGCTTAACCGAATGGCTTCTAATTTCAATAGGGCAGCGTCTATAGTCAACAAAAGTTCTGAAAAAAGCAAAGCACTCTCCTGATAAGGTCGGCTTTGTACATGAGAGGTCTGAAGACAACTTTGCAAAGTCAAGAATTAAGTAATGGTGATAATAAGTTAGTTTTGAACGGCCATGGCAATAGATAAAACTGTCGTAATTGGGCTACCGATGGAGTATCACACTCAAAAACAGTAGAATAAGACAAATTATGGATTATTATTTTTCTACATGAACCCAACTATTTATATATTTGTTAAGAATGGTCATTCAACAGTCAGAACTCATGAAAATTACAAAATTATAAGAGTTCATTGAACAAAGGAGAATTATTGTAGTAATTGCTATTGAAATTCATTTGGAAGATTAGTCTCAGGGATTATATGGTTAGCGTTGACAAGAACATTAAATATTTTGTAAACAAAAAATATATCGGAAAATTCCCTGCGGATAAATAATCGTTCAAGTTTGTGAAATCTGGGGTTCTCATCATAAATATATCTGTAGCTAAGATTTTTGTAAAAAAAATTCTGGACATATTCGATAGGTTAGATGTATTTGTCATAAACAGGGTTCCATATAATGCAGTTATATTCCAATATTGGTTTCACCATAGAGTTAAACATTGTTCATTGTTACGAGAGAGATGAAAGTATTTGGTATTTCTCAGGATGAAGCCGACAGCTTTCAATGCCTTTCTAACGATAATTTCAACATGGCTTTCAAACGAGAGTTTTTTTTATCCAGGATGACCTCTAGGTCCCTCATTTCATCTTCGGATTTTAGTATCTGTTTATTTAAGTAAAGATTTGTTGTCAAAGGAGTTGAACACCTTGAGAAAAGAATTTGGGAACATTTCTGTATATTGAGGAAGAGCCTATTGGTTGTGCAGTATTTTGAAAAACGATTCAGATCATTCAGAAGGTCTAAGTAGTCCACGTTGTCCTTGATTTCTTTATCGATTTTCAGATCATCCGCGTATAATAATATTTTCTGTCATTTAAGAAATACGGAATAGTAAGGGGACTAGGTGTGATCCTTGTGGTACACCTGAGGAAACTAATGTTTCATGTGTTTGAGTGTTATTCGAGGCGACATATTGGTATGTGTCAGACATATTAGAGTTTGAAAGCTTTAATACATTGCCATGTACACCAAAATTCCCAAGTTTCGTAACCAGAGTTGGATAATGTGCTTTATGGAATGTCTTGGAAAAGTCGGTGTATGGAAACTCCATGTTCCATGGAGTTATCTTGCAAAAACGGAAAGAGATTAGTAGTGACACTTCTCTTCTTGTGAAAACCATGTTGGTGAATTGTTATGTGTTGTTTAACTTGCAAAAAAAGTTCTGTCGTTGAAATCGATTCGAAAGCTTTACCCAGTAGACCCAACAGAAAGATCGGTCTGTGTTCTGATATTTCAGATTTTTATCTGCTTGAAAACTGGCACAATTTGGGCCACTTTCCATTTCTTGGGGAAAATTCAACCTCTCAGCGATTTATTGAATAAAATACAAGGTGGTTCAACTAGTGATTCTCGACAGGATTCGATAAACATGCAGTATTCCCTTAGACACTGGTCCCTTTTTTACAAGTTTATCAAGAACGTCCATAATGTGTTTATGTGAAATGGAATGAATATCGAAAGAATGCATCGTTGGTTTTACCTCGACTAAGCAGTTGGGTTGTTCAAATACAAAAAAATTACTAAAGTATGCCAAAAATCCATCACATATAGCCTCTGTTCCGCATAGCGTAGAGTTGTTAAGAACCATTTCAGTCGGAATGGATTTTAAGTTCTTTTTTCCCAGAGATATATGACCAGAAATCTTTTGCATCACTTTTCAATCATTTCCAGTGTTTCTAATTCTAATCTTTTACTTTCATTACTGGTTATGTACCCCTGGAAAACCAAATTGGGAAAGTTTTTTTTATGTTCTTAATACAGTTCAATGCCGTGATTAAAAAAATCATAAACATTTTCAATGCAAACATCCACATCTGGATGACTCAGCTTTCCAGGAAATATTATTCAGGTATTCATTGATAAAAGTATAGTTTGCAGTGGCGAACATTCTATTATTATACGGTCTACTGGATAATAGCTTTTTTGGAAATATCTTGAAACTTATTTCTAAGGCTTTATGGTGGGAATCTTCCTTCACAAAAGGTTCAGGGTAAGCGAATACTCTAATGCCGAGATCATACTTATTAGCTAAAACTAGGTCTGAGAGTTCACCATGCGCGTTTAATATATTATTTAATTATTTTAGATTTAACAAACACGTATAGTTTATAAAATACTTACTAATTCTATCAGTAGCATTGGTTGGTGTATATCCGTGAGTGTTGATATTTTCAGCTTTCCAGACCAATTTCGTGAGGTCACCAATAATAAAAAAAGAATGTTGAGAGTTGTTAGTGACTATGTTCTCAACTTTGTTGATGTGTATAATTAAGTCTTGCAGTTTTGCACCCGGTGGAATGTAAACACAACGTATGGAAAGTTTTTTATTCCCTTCCAACACCACTGATATCCAGAGATCAGCTTTTCCAATTGTGTTCCACTGAGAAACGCTGTACGATCACAAATCCTGATGTACCCCTATGAAAACTCCACCGCCATCGCTTTTTTCACTAACATTAACGGTATCTCGATCTCGGCGATACACTACATATATGATAATGGAAATAATTCAGGGCTTAGAATCTCTTCCTTCAACCAGGTTTATGTTGCATGAATTATTTGAAAATTCTTTGAGCACGTCGCTTTGAAAAAAATCTTCTGTTTCTGTTCTCAAACCTCTTGTGGTTGATAGTACAATTTGAAAGAAAAACAAACCACTTATTTTAACCAAGTGATTTCATTTATATGGCAGAGACGGGTAACTTCTTGAGCACATACTCATTGGAGATCAGAATAGCTTTTGAGCTTTCAGGCTTTTTTCCTTAATCCAACAAAATTTGTATAGATTTGAGGAACAGAATTGTCTGGCTTGCTTGAATAATACTTTGTAAAAGTGTGAGAGATGATCGATGATTTAGATTCTATTGTTCTCTGAGAAACCAATATTATCCGCATTCAGGGAATTTTGTTGGATTTTTGCTGCATACATTAACTTTTTAGAGCGGTCGGCAAACTTTACCACGTTATTTCACGGTTTTTTATTATAATCATTCTGCAATGAGTATGGCTAAACACGATGGCATTCAATGATGTCTGACTAACTAACTAGTCCGAAATACTTGTATTTTCTTCGAGACGACCTTATTCCTGCAATCATGAATTTATATCCAGATGTAGTGGAACCTGATCTCTCAAAAAAGGATTTTTAGTTGGTACACCTTCCCATTATGTAGCAACTGTCCGCGCTTATTTATATTAGGTGTTCCCGATCGACAGATTTGACACCCCTAAATTACTATTGTAAACAAAAACCACATATCTATTGACAGTTCGTTCTAATTTCATTTTCGAAACGTGTTTCTATTCCTGTTTTGATAAACAGTCGCAAGCGTATACGTTCGACAGAAACCAGCCTTAAAACGATTTTCAAGCGATATTAGCAATATCTACTCAAAGAAAAAAAAAGACAATAATAATTCAGTTTCCCAGACCAAACATAAATTTATCGTGGAGTCACCTCACACCAGGCACGCAACGTCTTCGTGTCGTGCACGCCACTGTTCATCACAGAGGGCGCTGCACTCGGACGGGTTGTGCCTATGTTTTATGTAAAGGAGTCCCATAAATAAGGTCCACTTTAAATCATGCTCGGCTCTGGGCAAGAGCTACATCTCTAAACACGGCACCTCTCTCAGGTGGTCGGGAGGTTGGGTTGGTCGGCACGGAGACCATGATGGAGATCAACAGTGTTGCCAACTGCTATGACATCGGTCTCTAAAGCACGTTAGAAGATGGTTATATTTCTATCAATATAAGATATTCTTAGATATGTTTTCTCCTGCTAGACAAAATTCAGAATACGAGTAACTGATTAATCGAATTTGAAGTAACTTATCTGGGAAAATTATTATCTTTGCATTCCTACACTTGATCTCTTGATTAATATTTATTTTTCAGATGGTGGAGGGAGGATACCTATTCACCAAAAATACACGTCGATAATAATCATTGTCATATTTCTACGAGATATATTTTGATGCATTTAGTTTCATGAAATCTGCTATCCAAAAATAATCAAATATTAACATTTATTTTCAATTGTCTTTTCTGTAATTTAATGATTTTAGAAACGTGAAACAAACGTCACATTATATTTTGATAAAGTTTGGGTCGATCAGTAAGCTCCAAAAATATGGGGATTTTGCCTGCTTATATATCAGAGAACCTTCAGAAATTAACATGAAAATGTGTATTACGGACTTCAATGTAGGTGTCCCACAATATATATATATATATATATATATATATATATATATATATATATATATATATATTGAGATAGTTTTTCGGGTTCCTGTCAGTGAATTGTGTTCTTTGTCCTTCAGGTGATGTCTAATTCATTCGATTTTTTCGAACTCAACTCGAGTTCGATACAATCTACGAAGAAACATATATATATATATATATATATATATTTAAAAAATTATCCTTCCATTTTCATTCCAATATTGGTCGTTTGATAGAGCTTCATGAACTTTCATTCGAAAAGTTTTTCTCTAAGAAGTATGCACAAACAGAAAATCGCTATGAATTTCAATTCATATTCTGTGTTTGCCCTGTATGCTCCTTTTATTCCTCTTCTTTCGTTCATGTCAATCAGCTTTATATGTCAGGTTATAACGTCTTTGGAAGTTGAACTATTCAAATAATTATTAGCCTAGTGCGCTTTTGTTCAACAGCTGACTGAGCTCTTGTAGTTTCAGGAGTGTTTTGCATGTCAATTTAAGGTTTATACAAAATAGGAATGTTGTTTGTTCTCCAATGAAAATAAGTCTTATTTTTTCTGACACATTGATATCTTCTGAAAATCTACCTTTTCGACTGGCTGCGCCATCGGGTTTTTCAATTCCTCTTATTTCCATGCTTAATCGTGAATGAAGATCCCACGATCTGTGATGAATCATGATAAAAACAATCGTCGAATGCCATCTCATTTTTTTATTTTATAGTAAAATTGAACCATAAATGATTATATTTGTCTACCACTGCCATATTAGAGCCGATATTTTGAATTCTCATCATAGAAACGTGCTAGAATTGGAATAGATTTGTGAGATTCCATCGCATAAAAATCAACAAGCAAGTCAATCTAATAGTGAGAGTGTAAGATACAATGTACATTTATAGAACCAAACCTAGGAACCAAACATAGGAACCAAACATTTTAAGACGTTTATATAAAACAAAAGCTTTGTAGCATCTGATCTCGTTCCATTTACGTACACATGCAAATCATGCAAGCTTGTTCCTTTCTGCCCATGAGCTTGTTTGAAATAGGGAGAAAATTAGATAAACCTAACAAATGATTTATTGGTACAATTGTAAAACAATGGGTTTGGCAGAATGTTTAATCATAATATGGAATATTGAGATTTTTGTAATATTCGTCTACGAGAATATTAAATTCAACTCTTCACTATGACAAATAGTAAAATTTCTATACTCTTCGACTTTAACCTGTATAAGAGCCAGTATGAGAGGTTTTCTTCAGGGCGTCAGTGTAGTGATTGTGTAAAAAAATTCAACTTTTTTCCCAAGTGCAGAAATCACCTAAGGAATAAAAATTCAAACTGGAGGTCAGGAAACTGATCAGTAAATTCACCTGCGTATTGAACATTTCACAGAGAAGTAAGAAAGATACATTCACTTTTTATTACTTGTTTATTGGGCACTAACACTTCTTTATTAGGCACAAAAAAAGAACAACAAAAATGTATGTAGATACCAGAAGGATTTCTGAACGAAAGCAAACCCAGAATTAAGAATGTAAGACTGAACAATCAAACATAGCTTGGTAATGAGCCAAGCAATCAAAATATTCAGTTTAGCTGATAAATAGAGATAGCAAAAATAGCAGAGAGGTAATCACAGGGTTCCATATATTGTTTCTAAGTAAATATTAAGAGTAAATAGAAAAAAACTTTTTAACAAAAAATTACCGACGAAAAAATCAACTGAAAAGCAAAAAATTAAATAAACATTTTTAGTCTTAATGATAATTGATCTCCCAAACTAATGTGAGTAACTAATTTTGAGTCGGCGCCAACCAAACAATTATCGAAGATCATTATATTACTTTGAAGAAGTAATCAAAACGCCGCTGTGCATCTTGCTGCCATCATTTTACGCTTCACCTAATTCAATAGCTAATTTGTTCGACGCCTGAAGGTTTATTTTATTTTTTGCTTTTCAGTTGATTTTTTCGTCGGTTTAATTTTTTGTTGAAAAGTTTTTATTTTTCAATTTTTTGTGGCGAAATCTACTAATTACTACCTACTTAATTTTTGATGACTTCCAAAATACTTACTTACCTAGCTTACTTCAACTATTAACTGTTGAATAATATGATTATCTACTTCAACTATTTATTGTTATATAATATAAATTATTTTTGAGAGTTCTGGTTAGTTGATTTCATCACTTTGTATATAATTCCATCCTTTCATAGAATGTAATAATTGTGACGGATGTAGGGATCTGTCAATGTCAACTACATATGTGTGCCAATGTTCACATGTGAAGAATCAATCATCCCCTATTTTTATACCCATAGGGATGGATCATTCCATTCCAAATTGAAATATGATCAACTATGAGGTATACCCTATCTAATAAAAACAGAATCATCCAACTCGGAAAACCTACTACAAAGTTATGCCTGATAGAATCGGTTAACGTACCAAGGGTGAACGATCAATATCCTCCATTTTGCTTCCCTTAGGGATGAAGTTTTTTGTTCAAATTCAAAAGAGACGAACTTCAAAGTACACCCTATCCAATAAAAGAAGAATCATCGGAATCTAACTGCTCTGTGAAAAGTTATGAGTGATTATACAAAAAAAAATACGCGTCGACTAGAGAACCTTCTCCTTTTCGATTTCGTCTGTTAAAAAACCATCTCCTTTGCCTACATTAGGAAATCAGTCGCATTTCAGTGGGAATGGAATCACAGGACTGAATTTGTTTATCAGAACATTTTACTGGTTATTCAAATTGCAACAAAAAATACTATAAAAATAGAAAGCCCTTCATTCACGTTAATGAATATTAGCAGATATTGTTTCAAAAAGTTTTTCTTAAAATGGTGTTTTGCGAGGTATTTATTTAAATACTGAAAGTAGGTTCAATCAGTTTTCATTACCTTCGTGATGATCTTTATTTAAGACACGAATAAAATATTTCAAATATTAACAACACACAAGTAAACGAATCAACGAAAAATTGTCGAGTTTATAACTTCTTTTTGTCAGCGGTTTGGTTGCCCGTAGTTTTAGTGCGCCGATCTCCAATAGAAAAAAATATGTTTGTGTTTGCATTAGTAGAGTAGTAAGACACGGGCGTTGCAATTCGTAGGAAACCGACGCGTTCAGATTTTTACTACAGAATGACGTCGCACGTCTCTTCACCATGTGCGAGTCACACCATGCCCCCCTTAAGGTTGAGCGCCCATGGATAGTAAATCCCCTTCGTCTTATGTGTGAACAAGATTTACTATCCACTTCCATCCTCCCCCGCTCCTCCTTGGAGCGGTCCTCAACTCGCAAATGGCACATTTGCGAAATTGAAATCGTACCTCCTGTGGTATGAAGTCAGCCTCTGAGTGCTTTAAACCCCTTATTATCTGATTTTTGTATGTTTACCTGACTTGTGCTGTGTGTGCATGGTGGTGATGTACCTGATGGGTGTGTAAGTGTATGGTGTGATGTGGGTGTGTTGATCTTACGTGTTTTGTGTTGAGTTGTTACTCACCTGACGCGCCGGAGTGCTACTCTCGGTGGTGGACGGTCGTTTTGGTAGACTGGTCGCAAATCCCTTCCTCTAACCTGGGATCGTCCAGGTTTAGGTTCGCTGGTGTCTTGAATCACCGGGTTCGTGTGGGTGTCCGTCTTCAGGAACGTCGCGGTGGCGTGGTTCCTCAGCTCGGTTAATACATGGAAGAGGTCTTCCAATCGCAGATTTTCCGTCTCCCTGGAGTCGGTAGAGTCTCGGCTACTTTCATCCGAGAAGGCGTCGGGTCCTACGTCTGAGTCCATTTTTCTTGTTGCATTAATGTATTCGCTTCTTTTTGCTGTACAGCCACCAACGATCTAATGATCTGGACGGCTATACTCTTCTTGAGTAGAATTTCCGAGTTTGCCTTAATAAAAGCAGTTTCTCGAATTTCTCACTTGCCTTAATAAAAGCAGTTTCTCGAATTTCTCACTTGCCTTGATAAAAGCACATGTTGCTCGTTCAGATCTCACTGAACACGATCACCACACACAAATGACACACACACGCTCTAATTCCATGTGCGAGTTTGATCAGTGCAGCTTTTTATAGCACCCCCCACCCTGTTAACTTTCGAAGCGTTTGTCATAGAAAAATGGGACAAAAACCATTAAGAATGTTATCACCGATACTACTTTTTGTAATTAAAGACATTGTGATTGCTCGATAGACGGCGCAGGGGGGGGGGGCATCAACTCAAAAATTTCAAATAGCATAGGGGGTCAAGTGGCACATCGTTAAACAGATAATTCAAATTTTTTCTCAAACATTCAATGTTTTTCGAATCTCGTTCAAAAGTCTTTCCACAATATGCATATCGTTGAAAAGATAACTCAATTCTCTTTTCAAACATTCTTTTTTTTTAATTTCTTCCAAACGTTTTTTCGCATTATGCATTTGCAATGTCAAATATAAGTGCGGATCTGAATGTTACCCTCACCTCGATAACTTTTGAACGGTTTGATGTGAAATAATGACATGAAATATATTGAATGGTATTACCGGTCCTACTTTTTGAGATAAGATACATTACAATTACTCGACAGAGGGCGCTAGGGGCACATCAACTTGAAAATTTCGAAAGGCATAGAGATCGAGTTGCACATCGTTGGAAAGGTAATTAAATTTTTCTTTCAACTATGGTTGTTCTACGGAATCACAATTGCAAGTGAGGCTTTGTATAGTCCGACCCCCGTCCCTGTTAAATTTTGTATGTTTCGACATAGAACAACAAGATCAAAACTATTTTAATTGATATCACCGACACTATCAACTTAGAAATTTCAAATAGCATAAGGGGTCAAGTGGCTCATCGTTGAAAAGATAATTCTTATAATTTTTTCAACCATCAAAATTTTTCTAAATTTTAACAATTCTTTTTTCACAATATGCATATTAAATTTTATATTTGACATTTCAAATGTATATTGTGAAAAAACCTGTTGACGAAATTAAAAAAAAACTGAATGGATGAAAAGAGAATTGAGTTATCTTTTCAACAAAGTGCCACTTGAGTTATCTTTTGAAATTTTTAAGTTGATGTACCCCTCTGCGTTTTCTTTCGAGCAATCATAATGTCTTTCAGAAAGTAGTATCAGCGATATCATTCAAAGTGGTTTTTGTCCCATTGTTCTATGATAAACCGTTCAAAAGTTAACAGGGGTGGAGGGGAGGGACTATGAAAAGCCGTACTGTGTATCTGCCCCGGAGGCCACCATTCTTTTTACTCACTTTGTCTGTATTTCAGAAATATCATTAGCAAACTTCAGATACGTCATGTGTTTTGTCTACACTATGTGGCTGATTTAGAGTAGGAGTAAATCACAATATATTATTGTATAAATTATTATTTTACCCCGGAAAGAAATTTCACCCTAAATTTACCGTTAACAGGATTTCCATTCAGGGAAATACGGTGATTACAGAATGACAGAGATATAGTGAACATTAAGAAACAAAAATTGAAATCCGTTGGCGCGTCAAATCGGATGAGGTAAATTTCACAATCTGATTAGGGTTGATAATTTGTCACAGATTTAGCTATTTTTATCATATTATATTCTAAAGAGAGAAAGAATATATATATATATATATATATATATATATATATATATATATATATATATATATAAATATATATACAGGGCTATTCAAATTCGTTTCTGTACATGGGGATCTCGTAAACGATAAGAGATAGAGTGTCGGTTAAATTGTGGCAAAGTTGCGTATTTTAGAGACCTATTCAATGATGTGAAAAAAATCGAATTTAGCTCTTTTGGTTCTGGAGATATACAGGAAAAACCAAAAAATCCCAAATTATGTTTTTGCCTGTATCTTCTTTATTCGCAGGCATATTGAAAATCTGTCCACATTTTGCTATTGGCACTTGATGTGGGCTATCAGAATATGTTCATGAATCTTTTATACAGGGTGTCATCTGACTTGGGCCACCCCCTTTTGAATTTTTAAATACGGACCTGTATTTTTTTGTTGTAGTTTTTGCATCGTCGACGTTCACTTCATACTGAGAAATTTAATTTAATTTTATATTTCGGGAAGTTTCGGTAATATTTTATTATAATTCGGTGAATTATTCCTTTTAAATTACGGCCCTGGAAATTGGTTGACTGAGTTAAATAAAAACAATACAAACTTTCACGTCTCCCCATGTACCATAGTGTTTTCGAGGGTATTTTTTTCATTTTAGGTACCAATTCATATTTCTTCACATTTCAAATGCTCTTTGAGCGTTTTCTACAATGAACTTCGAATAGCAAACCTTTTATGATTATCTGAAACATATCTACAACAAAAATAGATTATACATATGTATTTTGTCAAGCTGAAAAAGAAATGATAGCAATAATTACATCCGAAACGAATAATTGTAATGAAAATTGAAATATAGTAATTTATATACAAAAAATTAATGGCGCAATAAATGTTCGAATTGGAGTCCTTCCATTTCGAGACATTTTTGAACTCGTTTTTTCATATTATTTATTGCCCTTAATACACTTCTTTGCTGCATTGTTGCGAAAGCATTCAAAATCCTCAATCTCAAGTCTTCTATATTTTCTATCTCTCCGCCAGCGTAAATCCTATTTTCAATGTCCCCCCATAGAAAATAGTCCAAAATAGTAAGATCTGGTGATCTTGCAGGCCATCTTATTGGCCCATTATTTGCTATCCATCTGTTGTTGAATGTGGTATTCAGAAACTGATTAACCTCTCTTGTACAATGAGGACGAGCTCCATCATGTTGAAACCAGATTCCATTCAACCTACCTATTGGAATATCTTCGAGGTATTCAGTGAAGGTGGTCCTTAAGAATCGCAAATAACGTTCGCCATTCAATGTCTCCTGGAAAATATATGGCCCAAGAATTTTATTATCAAAAATTCCTGCCCATACATTAAATCCAAATCGCACTTGAGGGCGAACTTCTGAAATTATTTTCATTGGTCTGAGACCAGACATGTTCATTATTCCTATTGAATACACCGCAGTTTGTGAAACGACTGTCATCGGTCCAAATGATGTTATTCAAAAATTCCCATCTCTTACGATTTGTCTACGCAACCAGTTGCAGAAATTTGTTCTTCTTTCGGGATCTCCTGATGTAATTTATGAACCGTTTTAATTTTGTAACATTTAAAATTATGCTTCCTGAGATGGCCAAACTGTCGTTTGTGGCAAATTCAATTCATCTGCAATTTGTACCGATGATTTCGATGAATTTTCATTAATCTAAAATTCAGTGATATTACTGAGAGTTTATTAAAATTTAAAAAAACTTACTTTTCAACAATACTTTCCTCTATTTCGGCTGGAGTTCTGTTACCATAACTTTTGCGAGGCTTATTGAATGATCCAAATTCGCTGAGGTTTTGTCTAATTTCTGGAACAAAGTTTCATGCGGTTGACGCCTTTCAGGATAAATTTCCATATACCGTTGGGCTGTAGCATAACTGTTTCTATGGTTTTCATAATAAATTTTCACCATGTCCCGTTTTTCTTCAGCGGAAAACATCATTTTTACACCAATAAACTCAAAGATATACAACAAATATGACAAATGTCAAAATATTATCGACAATTGTTCTCATAGTCTACTGAGATTTCATCGGTATTAAACATGGTAACTAAAGACATTAGCAACTTATAGGTAAGTATTATAGTAACTAGCGAAAATGTGGTGTTATGATCTTTCTATCTCCAAGAATCACTTATGGTGCAAGAAAATGTGGAAGACTTGAGATTGAGGATTTTGAATGCTTTCGCAACAATGCAGCAAAGAAGTGTATTAAGGGCAATAAATAATATGAAAAAACGAGTTCAAAATGTCTCGAAATGGAAGAACTCCAATTCAACATTTATTGCGCCATTAATTTTTGTATATAAATTACTTCATTTCATTTTTTATTACAATTATAGTGTTTGTTTCGTATGTAATTAATGCTATAATTTTTTTTAGCTTATCAAATACATATGTATAATCTATTTTTGTTGTAGTATGTTTCATATAATCATAAAAGTTTTGCTATTCGAAGTTGATTGTACGAAAACGCTCCAAGTGCTTTGAACATGTTAAGATATATGAATTGGTAGCTATAAATGAAAAAATACTCTTAAAACACTATGGTACATGAGGAGTGAAAGTTGCTATTGTGTTTTTATTTAACTCCCGTCAACTAATTTTCCCGGGCCGTAATTTAAAAGGGAATAATTCACCCAATTATAATAAAATATTACCGAAACTTCCGAAATATAAAATTTAATTTAATTTCTCGTATGGAAGTGAACGTCGACGATCCAAAACTACAACAAAAATACAGGTCCGTATTTAAAAAAATTTAAAGATGGGGTGGCCCAAGTCAGATGACACCCTGTATAAAAGATTCATGAACATATTCTGATAGCCTCACATCAATGCCAATAGAATGTGGACGATTTTTTTAATATGTCTGGAATAAAGAAGATACAGGCAAAAAAAAAATTTGGGATTTTTTTGGTTTTCCTGTATATCTCCAGAACCAAAAAACAAATTCGATTTTTTTACATCATTGAATAGGTCTCTAAAATACGCAACTTTCTACAATTTAACGAACTTATCTTTATCGTTTACGAGATCCCCATTAAGAAAGAATTTGAAGCCTTTTATAAAAATAATAATATATATATATATATATATTTTATATATATTTTATATATATATAAATATATATATATATATATTTTATATATATGAAAGGAATAAATCAGGGGACTGTTAAAAACAAAATGGAAGGAATTCAATGGACATAGCCTCAGAGAAAGTGCAACCGAGACGTGTTCGGGCTTTGGCCCCCATCAGTACGGGGGAGAAGTGCAAAGGGTGAACAACTTGGTAGAAAAAAGACAAATCAACGGAGTCAACAAACAGAAGCCAGCCGCTCATTTGTGATTTGGTCAGCAGACCCCAATTCCAGGGCAACAATCACCGACAGATAGCTACCTACGGAATCCGAATCAGGAATATA
>JAFIRS010008730.1:7500-14922 GCA_018342105.1 Gonioctena quinquepunctata | reverse complement strand
GAACAGAAATATTTTTTCAGCATTATTTTTGCCTATTAAAATCACTCAATATTCGCATTTGTTAAACTAAATCACCACACACACATTCGAAATCATGTGTTTATCACACGTTAAACTTCTTTGTCCACATTTTCTGCATTTGCCAAATTAAAATCAAAACAACTTCCTTCATTTCTCACTACTGTTGACTACTCATGTCTTTCATAGTATGATTATTAAATTATCTTCCACTATCACAATGTATTCTTAAAGGTGTTCCGTAATGTTGAAAGTATAATAAGAGTGTGTTAACTACTGACTCTACAGATTTATCTTCTAATGGATAAGCCTGGGTAAATTTTGTAAGTTCATCTCGAATTGTTAAAGCATAGTTTTTATTCAATTTTGTCTGCAAATTTTAGTTTTGGCATGTTTCACATTGTTTTCATTTTTTTTTACATCTGTAGTGATTCCGGGCCAATTATACTTTTCTGTAATTCTTCTTAAGGTTTCATTAAAACCTCTATGTAAATTTGCCTTTCCATTGTGATATTGATCTAGAATCAAGGGGATTTGATCTTGATCTGGGACCTGAACTATATTCTTGGCAAATTTGAAATTTAATTTCGTCATCATCTGCTAAAATGTATGACAACATTTCTTGGATTGGGAGATCTGGATTATTGTAACGAACCTAGGCCGGACCTGTCGCCTCGCGCGTTGCCGTCGACAGCGATGAGGTCATCCCCGGAGATGTTCGAGAACAGTCCAGTCGCTCTGCCGCGGAGAGCAACGGTCGATATTGGAAACGATTGGAACATGCTGGTCGCCAACTGCCGGAATTCGAAAGATCGGGAATTCTGTGACGGAGATAAATAGGTAGCCCTCAAGATGGCACGGACAGTCTGAACGAGCCCATACGATCGAGCTATACAGTGGCGTAATATAAATTAAGTTGTAGATTTAAGTGTGAAATAAATTATTAAAACCAAGTTAAGTTTATTTACGTTACAATTGGTGTCGGAAGTGAGATTTTGAAAATAAACAAGTGATCGTGGAGTGGATAGTCAGAAAAATAAATTGATAGACCTTTTGTACGCCCAAAATAGACAGTGGCCCGGTTTTCGCGAATGGACAATTGTGCGTGGGAATATAAACTGATACACTGTTCGCGTGAAACAGAAAATAGACAGGCCGGTTTCGCGAAGTGGACAATTGTGCGTGGGAATATAAACTGATACACTCTTCGCGTGAAACAGACAATAGACTGGTGGCCCGTGGAAAAGAATTCGCAAGTGAATTTTTAACAAACTGATAAACTTTTCGTGTGAAACAGATTGATACCTCGTCAAAGACAAAATGTGTTCAAGAAAAGTGCGCCTTGCGATTTGAAGGTAGCAGGAATTGAAACAGGAATTAGAGGAAAGGAACTGGAAACAACGGGTAAAAAGCAAGTACTCCAGGAAAGACTTGCAGAAGGACTTATACAAGAAGGTGGGGGACCCGAAACATTTTATTCGAAGTTCCCGGAGGTGATTTAGGTTTGGTAATGAATAAACTCGAAGAAACTACTAAATCCGTGAAAGAAGAACTGCAACAAAATTCGAGGACCTTGGAAGAAAATGCTAGAAATCTGGAAGAGAAGCTTCGAGAAAATTCTAGAAATCTGGAAGAGAAGCTTCAGAAAATTCAAGAAGCTTGGAACAAAATGCTAGAAATCTGGAAGAGAAGCTTGAAGAAAATTCTAGAAATCTGGGAAGAGAAGCTTCAAGAAAATTCTAGAAATCTGGAAGAGAAGCTTCTAGAAAATTCAAGAAGCTTGGAAGAAAATGCTAGAAATCTGGAAGAGAAGCTTGAAGAAAATTCTAGAAATCTGGAAGAGAAGCTTCAAGAAAATTCTAGAAATCTGGAAGAGAAGCTTCTAGAAAATTCAAGAAGCCTGGAAGAAAATGCAAGAAGCCTGGAAGAGAAGTTCCTGGAAAACACAGAAGGCCTAAAAAAAGAATTGTGTGGTGTGGCTAAATTTCTAGAAGAAAGAATGGGAACCGTTGAGACAGAGATAGATAAAATTAGGGAGCAAATGAACACGGAGGTAGATAAAATCAAAGATGGGGTCGAGGCAGAAATGGACAAAATAAAGGAAACGATCAGTAAGCTGAAAAAACGAATTAATAGTGCGCCCTCCACAGAGATGGTTAACGAAAATGCAATGCTGGACTTGAGTTTGAACTTATATAAAGTTCAAGAGGGTATAAGAGATGTCAAGGTCATTTCAGAAATAGGGAAGCTTTCCATGAAGCCGCCTCAGTTCGACGGAAAAACTCCATGGGCAAATTACCGCCGGCAGTTTGAAGCAGCGGCCAAAGCAAACGGATGGAATGCAGGGGAAAGAGCTGTAGCACTGACACTTGCATTACGTGGAGAAGCGACAAATATTCTACAAACTCTCACCGCCCAAGAACAGGAGGACTATGATCAGCTGATTAAACATCTAGAATTACGATATGGCCACGCCCATTTGGAACACGTATACCACTCCCAGCTGAAAAATCGCTGCCAAAAATCGGGCGAATCCTTACAAGAATTCGAAACTGACATTGCACGCTTGGTTCGTCTCGCATATCCAGCCACACCAGAAAATGTAATGGAGCGACTAGCGGTTCAAGCATTCCTGGATGGACTCCGTGACCAAGAAACCAGACAAGCGTTGACACTAGCCCGTCCAACACATCTCGTAGACGCACTGGCACGCCCTTTGGAATTCGAGGCAGCGAAACAATCTTGCAAAAGCCAGAGTAAAGTCCGAATGATTGAGGAAGACTCACAGGAGCCTGCTTATTTGGAAGCTGCCATAAGGAAAGTGATTAAGGAAGTGTTCCCTGAGAAAAGACAGATAAGATGCTGGAATTGTGGCAAAATTGGACATGTGCGTAGCAAATGTCCAACATTCGAAAACACGACTCCGATGCAGGAAAACTAAAGAAGGTCGACGAGAAGGGGCAATCGTCGGCCTGTGTCCAGCAAGCCCTGGTTAACAACGCATATGTCGCTATCCTGCAACGACAGAACAGAGGTGTTTTCGTAGACGGTCTCATCAATTACGAGCCTTGCACCATGCTGCTAGATACAGGTGCGACTAGGACAATTCTCGGACCTTCCTTGCCAGAACACCGGAACGAATTGAACCGACAACTTGGAAGCTACGCACAGCAACAGGGGAGCCAGCTTCTGTATATGGCGAGCTACCGATTGAAATAATTTTGGGCAGCACTAAAGTGAAACATCAGGCACTTGTAGCGGACATCGAAGACGATGCAATCATCGGAATGGACATCATGAATATCAGAGGGTTTGAATTGGATTTCAAAGACGGCGTCCTACGTGTCAACGGAGAACGAGCTGGTACTTCATGGGAGAAGTGAAGAGTTGATCCGTGTGCTGTTGGCTGAAGATGTAAGCGTACCTGAGAGGGCTGAAACCATTCTGGAGGCTCGCCTGGACGGGAGTGCGAGCAGTGGGGGCGATGGTGATGTTCGAGCCCAAACTTCATGATGAGAAAATTGGACGAGGGATTCCCCTAGGGAAAACCCTGTTACGTGCTGAAAAATTTGTGCCGGTAGGGTCATGAATGTCAATTACTTTCCAGTGACCTTAAAGAAAGGAACAATTTTAGGGCACTGCTCGTCAGTTTCATCTGTGATCCGGGGCGTACGAGGTACGATTAGCCAACCCAACAACTTGCCCACAGAACTAGAAAAATTAGTTGCCATCTCTTCCAAAGACATAAAACCAGCTCAACAGCCCAAACTAAGAGATTTAGTCAAAAGTACCAAGACATCTTCGATACCGGACAAGGAAAGGGGTCCGAACTAATGTGGTCCAGCACAAGATTGATACTGGGGCAGCCCGACCGATCCGGCAATCGCGAAAGACTGCCTCTTGCCAAGAAGGAAGAGGCTGACAAAATAGTCAGCGATATGGGAAAAGAAGGAGTTATCGAACCATCTGACAGTCCCTGGTCCTCTCAGTCGTACTGGTGAAGAAAAAGGATGGATCGACACGCTTTTGTGTAGACTATCGCCAACTTAATAATGTCACGAAGAAGGACAGTTACCTCTCCCGAGAATAGATGACACCCTAGACACGTTGGCTGGTTCTACGATTTTCTCGACCTTGATCTGAAGAGTGGATACTGGCAAGTAGAACTCGCTCGGAAGATCGAGAAGACTGCTTTACCATCGGCTCAGGATTGTGGCAGTTCACCGTTATGCCATTCGGGCTCTGTAATGCTCCCGCCACATTCGAAAGATTGATGGAGACAGTGCTGAAGGGACTCTCATGGAACACGTGTCCTAGTGTATCTCGACGACATAATTGTGGTCGGCAGATCGTTCGAGACCACGTGAAAAACTTGGAGGAAGTATTCCGCGACTGAGGAACTCCAGGATTGAAGCTGAGCCTAAGAAATGCCATCTGTTCCAAAAGAAGTACGATACCTCGGCCACGTTGTCTCTGGGAAGGAGTAGCAGTGGATGACCAGAAGATCAAAGCTGTTAGGATTGGCCCATCCCAAAGACATTCACCAACTTCGAAGTTTCCTTGGTTTATGCATACTATCGTCGATATGTGCTGGGATTCCCAACATCAGCTAAACCACTGACCAGGCTCACGGAAGGCCAAACAAAGTTCCAGTGGTCCGAAGAATGTCAAGATTCATTCAGGAAGCTGGAAGGAGCTTTGATCAACGCACCTATACTGAGCTATCCCCTACCCAAAAGGAAATTCATTTTGGATACGGACGCCAGCAACGTGGGACTTGGAGCTGTCCTATCTCAGATCCAGGAGGGACAGGAGAAGGTCATTGGTTATTTCAGCAGACGCTTAGCAAACCAGAGCGCAATTACTGTGTCACCAGGCGAGGCTGTTAGCTGTTGTAAAGGGAGGAGCATTTCTACAAGTACGTGTATGGAAGAAGATTCCTGTTGAGAACTGACCATGCAGCTCTCAAATGGCTCTTACAGTTCAAAAATCCTGAGGGTCAAGTAGCACGTTGGATCGAGAGACTCCAAGAATTCGATTTCGAGATCGAACATCGAGCCGGAACTAGCCATAATAATGCAGATGCCTTGTCGCGAAGACCATGTCCAGATGATTGCTCACATTGCCGACGAGCAGAAGAAAAAAGCAATACTTTGTAGAACCGCGGCAATGGATGACAACTGGAATGACAGCAAGATCCAGAGAGGCCAAGAGAAAGACCCCGACCTTGGCTTAGTCGTCAGCTGGAAGAAGGGCAATCGAAGACCATCATGGCAGGAAGTCGCAGGTTACTCGCCGGCTGTTAAGTCCTATTGGGCACAATGGAACTCTCATTCTGGACAATGGGATCCTGAAACGTGTGTTGGAGGCCGATATTGGTGGGGAAGACAGACGCCAAATAATTGTTCCTAGGAACAGAAGAGAGGAAGTGCTGCGGGAAATCCATGATGGAGTCGCTGGAGGACATCTGGGAGTGACGAAGACCCTGCAGAAAGTGAGGCAACGGTTTTACTGGGCCAATTGTCAAGCTGACGTCCAGGACTGGTGCAGAAAGTGCGCTGTATGCGCTGCTAGCAATGGACCTCGAATACGACCCAAGGCCCCGATGCGTCAGTACAACGTAGGCAGCCCGTTCGAGAGAATCGCCATTGACATCGCCGGCCCGTTTCCCATATCCGACCAAGGGAATAAATACATCCTTGTGGCAATAGACCACTTCAGTAAGTGGGCGGAAGCCTATGCCCTGCCCAACCAGGAAGCCATCACCGTCGCCGACGTCTTGGTGAAAGAGTGGATATGTCGATTCGGTATTCCAATGGAGCTGCACTCGGATCAAGGCAGAAATTTCGAATCCAACCTGTTCCAAGAAATATGTCTCTTGCTGAACATCCGCAAGACAAGAACCACGGCCCTACATCCGCAGTCCGATGGAATGGTGGAACGGATGAACAGGACGATCAACCGCCACTTGTCCAAGGTTGTCTCTGACCATCAAAGAGACTGGGACCAGTATCTTCATTTGTTCCTGATGGCCTATCGATCCGCAGTGCACGAATCAACCGGTCAAACTCCTGCTAGTATTATAATGGGCCGAGAACTGCGACTGCCTTGTGACCTGAAGTTTGGGATACCGCCAGGACAAGACACTGCGGGAGAGGACTACGTCAGCAAACTTCGGCAGAGAATGGACGACATCCACGAACGAGTCCGGTTGAACATCCAGAGTGCTAGCGATAAAATGAAGAAGACCTATGACATCAAGGCCGACGCTGGAGGGTTTAAGGTTGATGACCTGGTTTGGCTGTACAACCCCAAACGTCGTCGTGGACTATCACCAAAGTTGCGGAACTCGTGGGAAGGCCCGTATAAAAATCGTGAAAGGATAAACGACCTTGTGTACCGAATCCATAAGCCACCCGAGGGAAACCAAGGGTCGTCCATTTCAACAGGTTGGCCCCTTACGCTGGAAACCATGACCAAGTTCGCACCCTCAAGCCACCGGAGGATGATATGACGTTCAGAAGTTTATGTCCTTGTATTCAAACGGGCAGAAAGTTCTACTGGGGTTACTAGAGGAGTCACGAGACCTTTTCGAGGTGCCTGCTGACTACGCACTAGCGCACTGTGTGGCAGAAGATCTTCGAATGTCAGGGGCATCGCCGTAGTGTTCTCCAAGAAATTTGGTCAACTCCAAACACTGCGGGAGCAGAATCCAGAAGTTGGTGGGTGCTACAGTTGAAGAAAGGCCAGAGAAACATCTACTACCTAGTTACCAAGAGGCATTCCCAAGATAAACCGTCCTATGAAGATGTCTGGAAGAGTCTCACCAAACTAAGAATACTATGGTGGACCAGAATCTGGTGGATCTAGCAATTCCAAAATTGTCCTGTGGTATTGATGGGTTGGACTGGAGGTCATAAGAAGTATGCTGGAGGCGATATTCAGATCCAGCGGCGTCAAGATTTTGGTTTGCTGTAACCCTCTTCCACGACCGATCATGAAGACCGTGGAGTGTTACTCCCATCGAACTTCACGGTGCAGATAGGGAGTCATGCAGATATCGTCACCTCCGGATGAAATTTCGGGACGAAATGTCTTTAAGAAGGGGGCAATGTAACGAACCTAGGCCGGACCTGTCGCCTCGCAAGTTGCCGTCGACAGCGATGAGGTCATCCCCGGAGATGTTCGAGAACAGTCCAGTCGCTCTGCCGCGGAGAGCAACGGTCGATATTGGAAACGATTGGAACATGCTGGTCGCCAACTGCCGGAATTCGAAAGATCGGGAATTCTGTGACGGAGATAAATAGGTAGCCCTCAAGATGGCACGGACAGTCTGAACGAGCCCATACGATCGAGCTATACAGTGGCGTAATATAAATTAAGTTGTAGATTTAAGAGTGAAAT
>JAFIRS010008730.1:0-5000 GCA_018342105.1 Gonioctena quinquepunctata | reverse complement strand
TCGTTTGGACCTTCTTAGTTTGTTATGGTTTTTTGTTTTATATCCATAACAAGGTAGTGATTGAGTTGTTTACTTTACGATCTGGTGATATTAATTAGTTGCGCATGTGTAGGTGGAAATGATTTATGGAGAGATAGTGTTGTGGACATCTGTGGGAAGTGTTTTGAATTGCATATTTTATTTGGTTAGGGAGCTATATTTGTTTTCGAGGGATTGTGTGCTCGGCTTGGATAGGTGGCGTTACTGTTTTCATATTAGATTGTAATAGATGCTGTTCAAGTCGGCGATATCAGTTTATCGTTTACGCAGTTGGGAATATTTTGATGTGAATCATCTCAAATATTTCTCTCTTTTTTTTGTTTTTTTCTGAACATAGAATGGTTGTTTTGGTATAATCGAACTCGTGGGTGGTTGTTTTTTTGTGTTTGTTGAGTGCTGTTGCCGCGTTGTTTGTATATTTGTGTGATTTTATTCTATAATTACCACAACATATATATATATATATATATATATATATATATATATATATATATATATATATATATATATATATATATATATATATATATATATATATATATATATATATATATATATATATGTATATATGGGTGGGTGGGCAGTATTTGCTGACTAGCTGGTACAAAACTAGGGATATCGGGAAAAGCAGCAATGAAAAAGTTCTCTCTATAGTAATACATATTCAAGTGCAAAACATTATGCTACTTGCAACTTTGTTGAGGTTGGTTCCATTGATGTTAAACATACTCATCTAACATATTAATACAAAAGAAAAAAACGTGGATCAAGGAATAAAACGAAGTTCAATGTCAATACAACCACATTAACATTGTTTAAAATTATATAAATATAAATTTGTACTCTATGTGGTGTGACAAGTGAAACTGACAGGTTAGGTAAATTCATTTGTGAAAATTACCTTTTTAAAATTTTGCCAGTAAACAACAAATTTCATAGAATAAACTTTTTCATAAAGTAACAACTTGGATTATTTGAGCGAAGGCCCCAAGTGTAGTAAGAATCATGCTGAATTGTTACCAAATTCTTTCCGTGCAATCATCTCAGGCCCTAGCGAATGCGGAAAAAGGAATATGGCGCTATCATTGCTGTTCGATCTGAATGGCACAGATTCGAAAACGTTTACGTCCACTCAAAGTCGCTGTATCAACCAAAGTTTCAGCTGCTTCAATAGGTATTGGGGAAAGTCAAAGGAGTCGGCTATTTTCCGTTCCGAGAAAATGGAGAAATTATGAGTCCTCATGAAGCCAAACCCTATTCAATATTCATATTCGATGATGTCGCTTGTGATGGTCAGCGTCCATTCAAGATACTTTGTATAATACGATGTATTTTTTTGTATTTGGGATATCTTCTACTGTGTTTTTTCCTAAAATGCCAACTATGTTTTTCTTCTCTGATTAGGTCACCTGTATATATTCGATGTTAGTTCAGTGCATTTGGGGCACTCTGTATGTTGTTCCCACCCGTTGGTTGCATTTACGTCAATCTGACGTTATGCACATGTTAATTTTTCAATTTTTCTCTTGATGGGACGTTCTGTATCTTCCATGGAATAGTCTGTATATTTATATCTGTTTTTAAACGGCGGGTTTGTTTTTTCTATAACCAATGAGATTCACGGTATAATTTTCTCTTATTATAACACCATGTTATTCCTATCAGTCGCCTTGTTTTTTTCTCTATCTATTTTCCATTTCACACTTCATTTTTTTCTTGATGGGACGTTCTGTATATTTTATAGTACCCTACATATAATTAATATCTTCAATTTTCAATTTCACAATATTCAGTGGAAGATGCTTCGTTAGAGACTCGCGTGCTGCAACAGTAACGGCGTTAACTTCCTGAGCCCTTTTAGCTTCGGAAAATGTTTAAATATTTTTTTGATACTGAGTAAAAAATTTTACAATTCCAAATTTCAAAAGAAAATGGAGCTCACGGTACAGATAGAGAATACGACAAGATACGATAAATTACTAAAATAGGCCTGAACACGGAAAAGATGGAAAAATTCGATATATTTTGAAAGACATTTCAAAATGACGATTTGGAGCAGAGATTGTTTCATTTGTTAAAATAGCTCAGGGTGGGAGAGCGATAGACTGAAGATCTTGTGGTCCCTGTTTTGATTCCCATGTTTCGATACTCCTTTTTGGCTTCGGAAAATGCTCAATTATGATTCTTGACATCGAGGCGAATCCATTGACAACAAAATTTTCTTTATCGGATTTCAATCAGTGGTCACTTCCGGTTCATTAGTTTTTGGTGGATTTGGGTATTATTCCATACCGTGATCACGAATTAATATATGGTTTAGTTATTTATGGTTCTAGGCTGAAGCTGGAGGGCGAAGCTTGATATATAAACAATCCCTAGGTGTTCTCCTTCCATTTAACACCTCACTTGCTATGCTAGGACTAAAACTGGAATTAATACTTTTCAAATAGTTTTACAATTGCACAACTGCAACAGGTACATCGATTCACGTTAGCTCGTTGCAAATTAGCTGAATCAGAGGCATTGACTTTTTTGATACACCCTGTATACAAAATGTATGTTAATTAATGTATTTTATGATCATTTGAGCCACTCTGTATTTATTGATTTTTTTCCTAAGCGTCGGCCATGTTACTTAAGCGGCAGCTATGTTTTTTTCTATACGCGTCGGCTATTCTTTTTTTCTATACGCGTCGGCTATTCTTTTTTTCTATAAGCTTCGGCCATGTTTTTTCCCTAAGCGTTGGCCATGTGTTTTCCCTTGAGCGACAGCCATGTTTTTTTCCATAGGCGTCAGCCATATTTTTTCTCCATCAAACGTCGGCCATGTTTTTTTCTTTCCAATGACAAGTGACACGTACAACGCGGCCATGTTTTTGTCTATACAATGACAAGAGGCCATGTTTTTTCCCTTAGTGATAGGCAGCCATGTTTTTTTTTCAATTGCAAGTGACAAGCTAACCCAACGTAGACCCTCGTCCACGTACACGACTCATAGATTGGGTTAGATCTTCAACACGCAGCAAATGGCGTGCGCCACCATCATCGAGCCATATACGCACGCGACTCATAAGTGAGGTTATGTGGGTTTTTTGATCGTAGAATAAACGTTGCCCCTCTACTCATCAATAAAACAACAGATATTAACCATTTTCATTTATTGTCTTTAGATATCAATCAAAATTGACAATAATGCAATATCAAATGATAGTTCTCTTTAACATCACCGCCACCTGGTAACAGCAGTTGGTACTGATCTAACAGTTGGCACCACTGTAATAATTTCCAAGTGACATCCGTCAGGTGTCGTTGGCTTAAATATAATTGCGGGAATTATTCCTAACCTGCCAGTTTCACTTGTCACACCACATAGAGTACACCTTTACATTTATATAATTTTAAACAATGTTAATGTGTTTGTATTAAGTTTGAACTTTTTTTGTATGTAAGATGAATATGTTTAACATAATTGAAACCAACCTCAACAAAGTTGTAAGTAGCATAATGTTTCGCACTTGAATATTTATTACTATTGGTTTTTTCATCTATTGTAGTTTCCCTGATGATGGAAATAAACATTTCCGAAAGCTTGGATAAACCCGAAAGAATACCTCATATAACACACTCGACTCCGAAATTAAAGAATTGAACCTAAGCAAAAACTGGACCTCACCCCAACAAAGCCAACAGGAACGAAAACCAGGAGTAAAGTCCACGAAAATTAGCCACTAATGAGTATATTCATAAAATAGTTCATGTAGGAGAATACATTTATGTTATATTAGTTACAGGATATTCAGTACTACTGTAAGTGTGCAAGGCCTTACGTAAAAGAAGTATATATAAAAATATAAAAAATACTGAAATATAAAACTGAAATGGATCAATTTGTCAGATATTTTGAAGCAGAAATTTTCGAAACAACAGAGTTGGGTTCTATATAATCTAAATAACGTATTTGTCAGAAAAAAATTAAGATTCCTTCAAATTATGTCATATCAACATATGCAGCATTTCAAAAAACTTCAATCACTTAGAAACGTACATCTCGCAAATCAAACAGTCCTTTGGTTGTATAATATTAACTGAATCCTGGGAAATAAAGAATCTGGATATAAAAAAGAATAACTGACTGAATCATCGCACAGCCCAAACTTCTGGGGCTAGGACCGTGCAAAATTGCATGTGGGTTTTTTTGACACTGTAGGTGAGCACTGAGGAAGGATTTTTAGAAATTTATCACTTAAGGCGGTGAAAGTTTGTATGAAAATCCGTCATTTTTGAATCATTAAATCTGACAAACTGTCAAATTGATGTTCGAAGCTAGATGGAATCACATAAAGAAAACCAGGAAAAATACAAATTCTACGCGGACATAGCACCACGCGGGCACCAGCTTAAACCCTTCCGTAAAGAAACGAGAAATGTTAGCATATTTATCAAAACTTATTTTGCATTGAACCAAAAAATCGTATGAAAAATATGATTTCCGGAAATTCACGCGGACAAAGCCGCGGGCATAAGCTAGTGAACCATTGGACATCATTCGAAAAATAGAATATATTATCTATAGAAACGATCTGAATAAGAAGAGCTAAAGGCAATCACTTCAAAAAAAAATCGATAAGGCGAACTAATTCCCTAAAAAATCTGGGAAGCTGTGAATAACTATACTGGTAATTATAAAAAAAACAGGAACATTGAAAAGGGAAACATTCTCAATTGAATATTGAATAGAGAACTTTTAGTTTCACTTTAAAAAATAATGAATCTCCCAGTCCAGACAAAAAAATAAAAAATAATCAAACTTTTTATTGAGCACGTAGCAAAACCATTTTTAATTAGAATTTAATTAGAATCTGGCAAAGTACCGGAACATTTATAAAAACCTACAATTATTCCTCTATTCAAAGGGGGACAGGGAACAGACACATCAAACTACCTACCCATATCATTAACTT
>JAFIRS010008729.1:0-14927 GCA_018342105.1 Gonioctena quinquepunctata | reverse complement strand
TTATACAAATCGTCATCCCAAAAGTATTTGAAAGCTTTACCGATGGGAAATTGATATTTTTTGTTCAAAAGCCCCAACCCTCTTTTCAATTTTTTTAAAAGAATTGATTCTCTTAAAATCTAAAATTTTTTTAAAAAAAAGAATAGTAAGACTGTATAAAAAAAATATAGATTTTTTCCCCACCTTAAAAAAAATACACTCACTGAATTGAGAAATTTCCCGTACCCCTTATTCACTCGGGATGATATTATCTAACCTGTTTTCCCTCATCAACGACCCACATTTTAAAAGGGGATCCCCCCTTTCCGTTAGATGGGACTGTGAAGGTCATTACACACTTGAGCATCAACACCCCCCATCAATATCTTAGTTCCTCTTAGCTCTCACAGGATAAACCCCCCCCCTTTGGGGGAAGTGCAAGGATTCATAAAGGTCATGATAAACACATAATATGTATGCCTACACCAAAAGCTTCAGTAAAGGTCAAACAAACATCGAGATAAAAATTTTTTGGGTTCCCCAAAAAAATCCCAACATAAAACTAAAGGGTTAAAATCTCAAAGTCCAAACTTAATGTTATGAACCCCAAAAGGTCAAACTCAAGGTCAAAACTGAAGTCAAAATCTCAAAGTCGACGAAAACCCCATGTCAAAACTCAATGACAAATCTCAAAGTCAAATCTCAAGGTCAAACACGCACACATTGCACACCTGCAACTATTCAAGGTCACACGTGACGTCATAGTGGTGGGGGGAGAGCCAGAACCGGCTTAAATCTCCTACTTTGAAGAATTGAATGAATTTCGTGATGACAATTCTAAAAATTCAAAATTTTGAATAAAAAAAACAGAAGAAGAAACTCTAGAAGGTATTTTGCCAATAAAATCAAAGAAAATATATGAAGTGCAACACCAGACATTTATTAATTGGTGCTGCGAAAGAAAAGTCGAAAATTTCAGCGGAGATGCATTGGTTGTGTTTTTTACTGAGGAATCTAGGACTTTTTCTGCTTCAACCCCTTGGGCCCATTATTCTATGCTGAAAACCATGCCCAAAATTGGAAATAATGTCGATATCAGCAAATTTCTCAAATTATCTGCTTTGCTGAGAAAAACAATTGAGGATATAAACAAACTAAAATGATCAATAAAAACTTTAGGAGGACAGGCTTTTATTCAAATGCACTAACAAGTAAAGAATAATTGCTTTGGATGTGTGACGTAGGTTATTCCGTGAGTTATAGAGCTTAACGCGCAAAGTTTTCAGTTCGAATACAAAAGCAACAAGCTTTTGAATCTATAACTCACGGAATTACACATCCAACGCAATTATAAAAAAAAAACACTATTGCTGTGTACAAGACGATTCCAAATCGAAAATTAAAATTCTGTATTTTGTGTATTTGAGCAAAGCGCTTTCGGCCTACGGCCATCTTCAGTGCTTATCTAAAATGTAAAAAAAAAAAAAAAAATTATTGAAGTAAAACTTGTAAGATTTCTCACATGTTTTGTATGTTTCTGGTTTTAGAATCATATTCATAATGTTCAAAATAATGAAAATTTCCTAACTTTGGTTTATTTCAACTTTGTTTGAACTTTTGGAAAATTGTTTTGGCCAACGGCTCGACAGCCGTGGTAAGACAAGTGTTACGTTGTGTACGATGTTGCCAGGTTTACAAATTTATGATTATAGGTAATAATAATAATAATAATCATCATTATTTATTGCCCAACAGGTAAAACCCAATTACAGGACATAATTAAATATATCAGTACTGTCAAGTATAGATAATTAACAAGTAATATTAAGTTCACATGTGACATGTGATACAATATTAATATATAAAAAAAAAGAAAAAAGAAAAAACAAACTGTAAATTACACTGAGACGAAAAATCACTAAACTAATATAAACTAATTAATGGTAATGCACGGTTATGACCGGTAATGAACGGTAATAAACGGTAAAAGTGATAATACATAATTTCTTACGGCAACAAAAGAGAAAGGGAAAAAAAACAACAAAAACAGATTAACTATAGTCAATTCCATATTTCCATTGCTACTTTTTTCATATGCTTCACAGAACAAGTATTGATATCGCAAAAACTGCATTTGGAGTTGTAATTATCACACATATATTCAATTGGAGAATGCAAGATTTAAATTTGTTCGCGCTGTGGAGCAGTAAAATGTGAGATTCAGCCGTGAATGAGCCCTTGGTACCCTAAAGTTCAGTTCTGATAAAAGCAAACTGCAATCAATTAGGCCGTGCAGCAGTTTATGAAGAAAAGTTATTGACGCACATTTTCTCCTTTTTTCTAAAGAAATGAATTGAAAGTGGTCAAGAAGGTTGTTATGGTCAGAGCCCCTAGCTGGATAGATACCACAATTTTTGAAGTACATGAATTTCAAGAACTTTCTTTGTACTTTTTCGATTGTGTACTCATGACAAACATAGTAGGGGCTCCAAATGACTGAGCAGTATTCAAGTTTGGATCTTACATATGAGAAGTATAATATTTTCAGGGCATTAACATTTGAAAAGTTCTGATAGTTTCTTATGATAAATCCTTACATTTTAGTGGCTTCGGAAGCTTTTTTATTCATGTGATTGGCAAAAGCCATTTTAGAGTCAAAGAATACACCTAGATCTTTAGTCTCATTACCTTGAATATTGTATGGATGTTCAGTATATGTGTGTTTTCTTGTATATGACATTGCTTTACATTTATCAATATTCAAATGCAAGTTATTAATTTCACACCAAGCCTGTACATTATCTATGTCTTCCTGAAGTTTTATGCAATCATCCACCTTTTGGATAGAACTTACTATTTTCAGATCGTCAGCAGAAAAAAAGCTTTATAGAGTTCATTTGTGAGTTTAAATCATTAATAAAAATTAAAAACAACAATGGTCCCAAGTTCGACCCTTGGGGTACACCAGACGTAGAAATTATTGTGTTTGATTTGAATCCATTGTAGTGAACTATTTGGTTTCGGTTAAGAAGGTACGATTCAAAGAAACTCAGTAGTTTTTGACTAAGGCCAACGACATCCAGTTTAGAAAGTAAAATGCTATGATCAATTTTGTCAAAGGCCTTAGAAAAATCCGTGTATATCACATCCACCTGTCCCTGTTTATCTAATGCTGTGCACACATAATGGGAAAACACTGCTAGATTTGATGCCGTGCTGCGGTGGCTCATGAAACCATGTTGAGAATCGCTAATTTGATTGTGATTTGACAAGTAAATGTGTTTATACAGAATAATTTCAAAAGCCTTTGCGAAGTTTGAGATTATCGAGATTGCTCTGTAGTTTGTTATGGCCGAAACATCCCCGTTCTTCAAAATTGGGCAGATTTTGGCAAGTTTCCAAACATCAGGAAACGTTGCTGTTTCTAACGATAGGTTATAGATGAAGCAGAGAGGAGCGGCTAAAATTGAGCTACAATCTTTCACTATGAAAGATGGTATAGAATCGAAACCAGCAGTCATTTTATTCTTGAGTTTTTTATCGCTTCTCTCACTTCATCCTCAGAAATGTTTGTGATATTGATAATTTCTCTGTTATTTACTAATTCTGAACGATCACTTGGAGTTGAATCGATAGGAAGATACACACTGCTAAAGAACTCAGCAAACGCATTTACTATATCTTGAGGGCTCTCTAGTTCTTGATTGTCATAATTCATTTTAACAGGGATTCTTGATTTTTGTTTTTTTGAGTTAACATAATTCCAAAAAAATTTAGGATCATTGTGAATTGATGATTGTACATTTATTAGGTATATTTCATAGGCTTGCTCAATTTGTGTTTTTATGCTGGAACGCAGGTTTCTGTAGTGGTTTAAGTAATATATTGAATTCGTCTTTTTATATTTCTTCAAGATATTGGCTTTTTCACGAATATTTTCTATAATTTCGGCAGAGTACCAAATCGGGTATTTGTGGTTGATTGCTTTGTATAGTGGTATGTGTGTGTCAAAAATGGAGTATATTGTCTCATATAATTTACCAACTGCAAGGTTCACGTCTGTGTAATTGTTCAAAAATGACCAGTCACATTCTTGCAAAGCCAAATACAAAGACGGATAATCTGCTTTCTTGAAGTTATATGTTTTTGAGAGTTTTCTACTTTGAATGTTTTATATTTTGAAGATATATCAATGTTGATCATTAAGACTGGATGGTAACGGTATTCCGTTATGACGTCATTCAAAATTTGGAATTATAATATGAAAAATATATAGAAGCAGTATGGCTTATACGGTTGAGAGAAATAACTCTCTGAACCTTCATTTGTAACAGATTACCTTCTAGGATAAGGAGTCTAGGTATCTTCCAATTCAAGGTGCAAATCAAGACTTTTTTATTGAAACATTGTCTTTATAGTGTCAATGAGTATCTTGATTTAAATAAAAATGAATTTGAATGTATATGATGGTCACTCCTCACCTGAATGTTTTTATCCAGATGATTTATGTTATATTTATGTTCTTTACTCTGTGTATTTACATTGTTTATATATATATATATATATATCCCTTCTGTTCTGTTCTACTTACTTATGTATATTGTAGAGAAATAAATACTTCTACTTCTACTAATATCGAGAGGAAATAGATAGTGCACTTTAAGTTTTGTTTTTACTTTTCAGTTTTGTTTTTACTTTTTAGTGCATTAAGAAGTTTTGATATTCATTATTTTATTTTGTACTTTTGAGTACGCCTTAATCTAAACATTTTTGTTAAAGCATCGTAAATATGAGTCCTTATTTTACCTATGAGTTCTGAGCTATCTAGTGGAATAATCTTTGACTAAATTCATAACCCCAAAAACCCCGACCCCAAAAACCCCCACATACCAATTTTGAATTGAATCGGGCCATAATTACAAAACTCGTCCGCCATTTTGAATTTGTGAATTCTGACATAAAATTCACAATCTCCGATCTCGAAAACCGCCACATACCAATTTTGAATCGAATCGTACCATACTCACAAAACTCGTCCGCCATCTTGGAGCCGCCATTTTGTTTTTTTTCAACAAAAATTTCATAATGCATTGTCACCGGAATTATGAACACCTGCCAAATTTCAGCTCAATCGGATGTCGACAAGGGCTCCACAAATGGATTACAAATTTTCAACCGGAAAGAATGACATACGAACAAAGCAAGTTGAATGAAAGCTTGTAAAAAGAAAAAAAAGAAAATAAACATACAAAAAACCAGTGGCGTACAATGATTTGTCCTAATATCAATTAGATTACCCTCTGGGACGACACTGAAATCGTTAATTCCATTCTTATTTCATTAGAAAATGCTCCTTATTACTGAAAATGAGCAAGCCAAGTTTCATCAAAATCACCCAAAAGGTTTTCGAGTAATTAATAAAAAACTGATTTTTTCAAAAAACTTTGACACCCTGTACCTCGAAAACAAAGCAATGGGATTTTATTTTTATTTTTACCTAAAAACCGATCCTAAACGTTTGTTTGTTAAACCCTCGGTCACCATGTATAAAGAACTGTTGAACATACCATACACATATGAACAAAGTTTTTTTTCAATTGTCTAAAGAAAAGCCAAATTTTGAAGGAAAAAAAATATCATCATGACCGTTTATCACGAGAATAAATCGAAAACATGAAATGAAAATGTAGTCTTTCAGAAAAACAAAAACCAGGTGAATATGTTTTCAACAAATAATGGGTAGATGCGTTGAAATGGTTGGCATGATTGTGATTGAAAGATTGAAGATTCGAAATTAATTATTACTGCTTAAGTATTGGTCGAGAACCCCGATGAATCATCAACTGTATTGAATTATAGTTGCACAAGAACGTTAATTAAGTTGAATTAGTTGGAGATCACAAAACTGCCCAGTAAATATTGAAGTTGTTGAATGTAGGTATATATTCAAGGGTGAGATACTGGATGAATCAATTAGTTCAGTTATTTCCCTGAGAAGCCCACTGGAATAAGGTTCCAGGACAAAGACAAACGAGAAGACTTCTGAGCATTCTGAAGAAACATAAATATCATTCATTTAAATATCAACTACACCACCACCTGTACCAAAACGATAATACAAGGAGACTTGAGTATTGCATTTGGTTCTTTGGAAAATATTTGGAGGATGACACATTTCCATATAAAATTCTGTATACTGACGAAAGCCGTTCCACTAATTTAGGACATTTCAACAGAAATAATAAGCGATATTGGTCCGATGCAAATTTACACTTGATGGAGGAAGGAAATTTCCAAGAACGGTTTGGTATCAATTGTTGGGTTGGGATTTTAAGGGACAGAATCTTAGGCCCTATAATTTTTGACGGTGTCCTGACAGGGGCTAGATATCTAAGTTTCCTCACGCAGGAAATTGAGCAATTCTTGAACGAAGTTCCATTAATAAATCGAGTTGAATTATTTTATCAACAAGATGGTGCTCCACCACACAACCTGAGGGCGGTAACGGAATATCTGCATGAAGCATACAACGAAAACTGGTATGGAAATATGGGTCTAGTTAGGTGGCCGGCGAGGAAAAATAGGGTTGTTTTCAATGTATACCTTTAGTTATTCCTTTTAAAAAAAACTTTTCAGGTCACCCGACCTTACGCCTCTAGATATTTTTCATGGGGATCTATTAAAAACGAGGTTTATGATGTACCTCCTGCCACACGACATGAATTAGAGGACAAAGTAAGAGCAGATATTCATAGAATTACACCAAGACAGTTGAGAAAAGTTGTAAGAGCAACAATAAGAAAAGTTCGCCTTTGTCAGCAACAAGATGGAGGTCACCTTGAACATCTGGAATACTAAAGATATGTAAATAGGTAGTTTCAATATAATTATTGAATTAAGGTGCTTCATTTTAGAAAAGTTCAAACGTTATGGTATTTTCAGTTTTTTATCGAAAGTTTTCTTACAACCTAATAGAATGCGGTATCAAATCATTCGTAATAAAATGCTCTTTTTCTAACCCGACGAGCCACCATGTTGCCATTTGAAAAAAAAAGTTATAACATTTTTAAAATCAAACGTCACATAGATGAAACATTTTGATCGAAAACAGTAAAGTTGTATTTTTACAAACATTTTAGGACTGAAATTAGTTATTTGAACGTATCCACAGCCATCTAGAATAAACATTTATTTCTGAAAAAAAAAATGGTCACGAACAGTAACAAGTGATACATGGTTGTATTCTAAATGTCATATGGAGACAAAAAAACTGAAAATATACCAAGTGTCCCATTTGAAAATCGAAAGTTTGAATCCGCGATTTGCATGGAGTTGAGTTACCTGTAAAAAAATGCAGTTTTATGCATTACACAGATCCTCCATATTTCATTTCATTATCTCCGAAAACAAAAAAGTTATAGGGGCGAGCCACCTTCCGTGGACACCCGGTATATTAAGAAAATATTAAGTTAAATAAAACGGAAGCAATCAACATACTAACGGGATTTCAATTGTGGCCCTTGTGGTACACCTGTTTTTTAATAATTGGGTTCGAATTGTAGCATATAAGTAATTCATGTATTTGCCCCATTCTTGTTGAAACTGAATAATTATTGTTGATGTTACGTTTTGCAAATCCGAATTTCATCAAATTATCTCATTAAACCTCACATCATATCGTGTATTATCCAATACACGATGATATGTGGGTTTGAGAATTTTGTATTGATGTTATCCGATATTCATAACAATTCTTTCAGCTTTGAAAATGATTTACCCGGTGTTTTTTCCAACTGTAGGTGCTCATGCAATAGCAATTATTTTCTTGAAGTATGTGTGAGAATAATCGCCTCAAGAAACATGATTCATTATTCAGTTGCAAAATTTATTAGTTTCTCAAAACTCAAAGTTGTTTTTTAACTAGTAAAACTACGCAATATCAACCCAACCTTGCAGTGTATTCTATACAGCACAATAGAACGAGTTCACGCAACAGAGAAAACCATTTCTATTGTTCCTTTTGAATTATAATCTTGAGTAGTTACAGATCAGTCGGTATAATTCCTTTGTACAAACGAATATACATGAGGTATAAATGAACGTTCAAATTATCTTACCATAAAACAGTTCATTCACATCGAGAATAGGCCACGGCTATGTCAATCACATCGAACGTATCTGGGAAACGGTGCCCATCTACAGATGAGTACGAAAACATTAATAATTTCATGAAAAACAGTTGATACATTCCTCGAATGGACGAATACGATATTATGTTCACGATATATTTTTTTTGTGAAGAAATTGATTGAAAAATATAGTTTGTCGAATGAGCTTTTGACATGTGTTTTTTGTAGAGGAAATTGATCGTTAGCCGTATAGATTGTCTGGGTGTTCATTATGTGATAATTCATCAAAATGTTCTTGTCGAAAGATAAATAAACGGATGGAAGGGGGTCGTTCGATTCAATTTCTTTTCAAAAAATACATATTTCAAAGTGGAATGAGATAACAATACCATTGCAGTTCGGCAAATTATTGAATTATACTTTCTGTTACACGCCAATGAACTTACCGACTATATTAACCCATTTCCAGCCAAGGGTTCGAATTTCCAACGTACAAACGATGTATTAGTTTTCCTATCATAGGCAAAATCTTATGCACCCCTTTCTTTTTTAGATAGTAGTTTCGAATTTTGTAAAGGACATTTATTAGTCCTGTTTTCTCGTACAGTTCCAACTGCAAAAAAGCCGTTCTCTTTCAAATGACGGAATAATTTGAAGGAGGAGAAAAAATTGTCAAAAAAAATTGTATGAACAAATGGTTACTCCACAACCGAAAGCAAGCTCATCACTACATCACCACCAAGCCCCAAATCTGATTTCTTATTGTCAGAAGCACCACCATAAGGTAGGGAATAAAATAAATATCCATTTGATGAACATAAACACCAAAGCTTGAAGCCGAATCTAACTGGCTTACCTCTCAAAAACATTTTACAAGAATGTGTGCCAAAATATGGTACCATTTCTTCATCAATGGATAAATTATGTTCAAAACTCCCCATTGCAAATTTCTCTTGTTCATTATATCTAAATATGGTCTGACTTTCGGAAATTTATCATTTAAATTCAAATTATCATTATCAGATAAATGTAAATTCCTTTTTATCTCTAAGAACCGATTTCTACTCATGCATTGTTTCACTATGGATAAACCTTTGTCTTCATCATTTGACCAATAGAGATGAATTTGCGGCAATGTATGGTAACCAGATAAAAGCATAATTCCCATGAAATTCAATAGATCTGATTTTGATAATCGAAAAACAGGACGGTTATTATCACGGGCATATTTCTGCGAGAAATCGACTATCAATTCATGTACCTCATCATCAAAGAACAAGCGAAAAATTTCCAGAGGAGTTTTGCCAGATAATTCTGCTTCTAAATGTTCCTTGTTCTTCTTCTCATTATCCATTGGGCTGTGCGTGTACTCAATTTCTCCTCTTGCCCATTGTGGCACGTTATCAGCATGATTGGGAATAGATTGGTTCAGTCGGGCACGTTTCGAAGCAAGAGTTTCTTCGTCTGATGAGTCACTTTGCTCTCCTTCTCTATCAGGGACATCAGAAATATTAGAATCCTGCTTCGTTGTCGGTGGACCCTGTCGCTTTGATGCTAATGTTTCTTCGTCCAATGAATCAAAATCAGGTAAATGCATTTCAAAAGTCCCAGCAATATCAATTCCATGAAAACCATCTTCATTCAATGGAGATTTGTCATCGATCGTTTCTTCATCAGTAAGTGAATCTACATCAGGTGGAATATAAACTGCGTCGATTTGTTTATCTGGAAATAATTCGTTATCGTGAGCAATTTCTTCACGAACATGATTCACATTTTACATACCTCTCTCCAGGTCATCCAGAGCATCTTCTAAGGTAGCTTCCAATTCTTTCACAGTCAAATATTTCTTGCATGACATTATTTACACACAAAACTATATCTTTCAAGTGATTTACGAACCGACCGTACCCTTTGATGATCAAACATACACTAACTTCCGTTCTGGATTTGTCCCGTCGAGTGCCGGAATTTTATCACACAATAAACCAGTGGTGCGCGAACGAACCAAACATTTTTTATCAATTCCAATTATTTTTGTATTGAACTCAGAACACATCCATTCATCTGGTAATTTACCCCAACTATTGAATGGTAGATTTCATGATATATTATTGACAAAAAAAAAATCCGTAAACTTTCGATATTGGAACAAAGAACGTAGTCAGAATTTTTTTTAACGATTTTCAGAAAGACATAACTTTTCAAAATCTGTATGTATTACCTCATCATTTTCAAAAGATATAGAGTAGATCGATATTAACACATTAACGTTAGAAAATTGCTTGCAGAACTGTTTGCAATGAAATGAAAAAATGTATAATTTTTGGGTGCGTGAACGCACCACTGGCTGGCAATGGGTTAATAAACCCTTTTTTCTTGAAAAAAATTACAAGTGGAATACGATACTTTCTTGTCGGGGTAAATCATTCAATAATTCCACCTCACCACCTATATGACGGCCTGTTAAACTATACGGGTTCATTTTCTCATAGATGATGTGGTACTCCTCCATTTGAAGAAGTTATCAAACTGACTATGTCATATGAAAATGAATAGTTTTCACCACATTTCCTAGCGCGAAACTGGCGGACAAAATAGAAAATGGATGTAATAGAAAAAATCAAGAGTAAAAAACATTTATGTCTTGTCTATTGTAACCGAACCCACCCCGGTCATATCTGATTGGTAAATTTTCTGGTTGACTTTCATTTTTTTTTTAACCTTCTTTTTTTTTGTTGATCGTCTAGACAGTCAGCGTCCCTTCTCAGATAGCTGGCTTCTGGAGTAGATGGATTGTAGACCTCATTGGAAGGGAAAAATTTTTTTTAACCTTCTTTAGATCCTGCTATCTGAGAAGGGACGCTGACTGTCTAGACGATCACACAAAAAAAAAATGAAAGTCAACCAGAAAATTTACCAATCCACTTACCTCTCGAGAGTCCGGGGAGAAGGAAGGCTTTCCCGATATGAAGAGATATACATAATTCCACGTTCAAGTTTAAGTATAAATAATGTTCTGTTTCAGGTTCCAGTTCAATAGAAGTACCTACAGAAAAAAGAACTCAGATAAAGACTGGGATGTTCCAAACTTGTTCTAATCCCCTTTGATCAGTACATTTTTTTTCTTTCCATTTCTCTCCTTCAATTAAAGGTATTTAAATTCAGGGGGAGATTGAGACAGGTTACGGTGGGGATTTGATCGATTGTCTGGGAAATATACCTTTGATTTTTTTTCAGTCGATACATTCTGGGAAACGTTTTGCATATGGAATTTTCATCCCTTTCATGTTGAATGAAAGGTATTCAAATTCAGGGGGAGACTGAGACGGGTTATCCTGGGGTGTTTTTCTTTTTTGAATTTTCATCCTTTTTCTTTTCAATAAAACTGTATAAAGATTCAGGGGGAGACTGAGACGGTGTGACCCCGGGTCTTGTTAAATTACATAAATCTCTAGATCTCAGTGGGTAGGGGGAGTGTTCTTTTCATAAAAAAAAAACTAGCGTTATGAAGTCGACTATGGAAAACATCAGAGCATCGTCTGAGGATGGAATATCATTCAGGAGAAGGAGCACATCTCAAGCAGGTGGTTAGCATCATCATCTGTACTTACAAGAAAAGCGTTTCCGATGACAAGAACCTAGCAGGAAGTAAGTAAATTTCCTTCGATGATTTCTTTCCCTCTCCTGCAACTGAAGTTATGGAATTGTATGACAACTGATAACAAGTCTAAGACTGCATGAGGAGAACGAGGTGAGTATGAATCACTTCATAGGTATGAGGTCCATACACTTCTTCGTTGTAGGTACTTCCTACGATACAACTTCAGCACTACGCTGCCATCTCCCAATCACATTTTCCTAACAATTGGTCATCTAGAATTGAAATACACACTTCATTGATGAATCTGAGCTACAAATATAAATCTTAGGAACAGAAAGGACAAATCTGGGAACATTATAGAGATGAGGATATTCAACTCAACTTCAACGATACCCTGTATTGTTCCAATAATATTTCTCTGCTGAAATGACTCCCTAAATCATAGAATACACTTTATTAATCAAGCTGATCAATATAATATTAACTTTGCAGGTAGAAAAAACGAATCTTGGAACTTTATAAGCATGTAGGATTTTCCATCAACTTCTACGTTACCCTGCAAATTTTCAATAATGTCTATCTACTTATTTCACACCTCAAATGAAAGAATATACTTTCTCGATAAAGCTGATAGAAAAAATAGTATCTTTAGAGTTAAGAAAACCAAATCTAGGAAATATTAAAACCAAATCTAGGAAATATTATGAACATGTAGGATGACATTTCAACTTCTACTCTACCCTGTCATCTTCCTAGAATATTTCTCTACTAATCCAATATATCAAATGAAAGAATACACTTTTCTCATCAAGCTGATATACTTTTTACCCACCTAACTGAGCTTGAGAGTTGAAAATAGAGTTCCAAAGTAAAAGTTGTCCTGTAGCGTGAGTTATCAACAAGACGTCAAAGACGAAAGTTTATGGAAAACATTTGGTAAATGCCGTATTTATTTAGGAGAGAAATCTGGTTCTAACTGTACAACAGATATCTTAGACCACTTTTATGCAAGTTTCAGATTGCAAATCCATTCGGGAAATTCGAAAATTGGCAAATTCCAGTCGAAAAATTGGGAATTCTTAGAAACAAAATGCGTCTCCCTGGATACGATCCTTTTCCTATAAAAGCGAGCACCAAATCGATCAGAGAGGACTTCCACTTGGGTCCTGGTCCTGACAACATCTCCTGCTATGGAATGACATGTAGGTACTGGGAGTCTCTCTTTCAAGATGGAATCAACGACACCAATCCACTTACCTCTCGAGAGTCCGGGTCCGTAACTATTTAAATCAAATATGCCTTGAGTCTTAAGTATACGTTCAGTTGTTCATATCAGTTAGATGAAAGTTCTAAGAACAAAGACATAATTAGTCGTTTCATTTCACTCTCAAATCCGTACAATTAGAATTAATGGAGTCAGCTTTCTTTAGTTGAATTGGTCTGGATCTAGCCGCAACTTCGAGTAAAGTCTTGGTTTTATAAACCTTTTATACACAACGGTGAAATATTGTAACTGAGTATGTTTATCTGGTCCCAATGTTACTTCTTGCCATAAATGAATTTATCCCGGTTTTACCATTTGCCAAACCCTTAAACTTAAAAAGTGATCGGGAAAGTAACGGTTTGTTTTATGAGTGCATCCAAAACGATTCCAAGCTGGTCACTAGGCTTATGTCAGGACAAACCCATGGTTGTGACAATTTAAACATACTAGAGGATTATTCTCACACGTTGTCGGGAGGAAATTCTATAGGAATTTGGTTGAGGTCCAAGACGAATTAAGTATTACACAGTCTCTCTCATTAAATGTTGGAAATTTGAGAAAAAAACCTCTTATCAGAAAATTTAAAGATTAAAGTAAGTCAGGAAGAAATTAGATATTGAAATCGTCTCTTAATGAACAGAAATTGGATGATAGACTTGAGGAACGTATCTCTTAGCCAGTAAATGGAATCACGTCATTATAAACTAGAAATCACCAAGATATAGTTGTCCGGAGTTGCCTAAAGCAATCGATCGTATCACGATTTCACTATACCATAGCTAAATTGAGAAATGTTCGAAATGAGTAGGTTTGTAGTGCTACAATGTTACTCTCTGCAAAGTCATGGATCCCGGCATTACGCATATATAAAAACTCTATATAAATAGAACGTGCTGTAAAGAGTGGCCGAGGATGGTAACGGGTTGTCTAGTATGTATGCACACAAAACAATCTCCGACCGGTCACTAGGTCCAATTGAGTCTAGCAACTCCTTGGTTGGGTACTGGAAATGTACTATAGTCGTCATTATCTCAATTGGCGATGACAGATCTATGAATATACCCGCGAAATATACCGGCAATGCATTTTGGGGATCAAACAATTTTAGAAAGACAGATATATTCCTGTCCCTCGTCTATCTAGTCCAAATTTCATCACTTAAGAAACACTTTACATCATTGTATCAAATTAGATTCGAAACCAGAGACGATTTCCTAATAAGCTGAACCCTTAGAACTGTCAATATTGTCTTGAGAAACATGTAAAGTCTGTAATCGTTGAATTGTTTTCAAACAAGTTGAGATTGTAACTCTTTGCTTTAATATATGTATTTATTCACCCTTTGTCTTTCATTTCTCTTCAGCTGAACAGAACTTTGTATCCTAAAGAACAAAAAAGATATATATACACAACGTGGGGAAATTGAGGGTCTATCCTAAGATGCCTAGAAACCCTGGTGTATGCACTCATATCTGAAAATGTGTGGGATCAAACGTGCGACAATATGGCCTGCTTGATTTCTTAGATGGCGACCTGATTCGAATGATTGTTGAGTAGATGTCAACACCAAAGAGCAACTCTCCTAAGAAATTTATTCGGACAATGTTCAGTCCGCTCCGAAATCGTCAAAGATGTGGAAGAACTAGATTCCGCAATTCAGCCATTGTCTTCAATCATTTGGGCAGACAGCGACCAGCGACAAACAGTTTAGTTTTCTTTATTTTATTACTACATCCATCCTCGGTGTCCTACATCCTCGGTGTCGCCGCCGTTACAACGAATCAGTATTTTCCCAAGATTATAGGTTATATTTATTTTTGATTACGACGAAAATGGCATAAAAAGACACTGTCGGCCAAGAATTCGATTCTTGTTTGCTCTTGGCGTTTGGCTTATTCAATTGTGGCGTTAGAAAATCGAGAATTCCGTTTTCATTTCGAGTTATTCATTT
>JAFIRS010008728.1:0-14928 GCA_018342105.1 Gonioctena quinquepunctata | reverse complement strand
GATTTCTCCAATGCCTCATTCAAAATCCTTTATTTGAAAACTCAATCCTGTTAACCGACGAAGCAAATTTCTCACGCAACGCTATACGCAATTTTCACAACAATCATTTGTGGTCAGAGGAACACCCCCTTGCGATACAGGAATCACCTTACCAAGAACAGTTCTCTCTTAACGTGTGGGCAGGATTCCTTGGAAATTATTTCATAGATCCACTCTTTATTCCAGGAAGAATGAACGGAGAGAGATATCGTCATTTTCTTGAAGAAGATTTGCCTATTTTTTCCTGTTGGAACATCTGATATCCTTAATTTACCAGACACGTAACCAAAATGAAGAAAAATTAAGTAATCGAATAATTAACTCTTGTAGAACGATTAAAATACTCTAGGAATTTTCCAAAGAGTGCGCGAATCAATGACAAGAGGATTGGATGCGTGCATACAAGAGGAAGTGGACATTTGGAACATTTATTGTGATTTTGATTCAGATTTTTATCTAGTGTTCCGTTGGTTTATTGTTGTTTGGAAATAAGCGTTTGAAATGTTTCTATGTTGAATAAAAGAAAAACAAAATTGTTTTACTTTTTGACAAACACATGCATCAATTAATTCAAATCAAAATATCTCGAAAACAGCTGCTTGTAGCGACTTTTGAAAAGCATACCTTTTTCACGTAAAAATGATAGAGGAATTTTTTTCTAGAAAATGTGATACATGCACACAAAAACAATTAGGGCAAATAAGATCAAATTTGGATTTCTCATGTTAAAAAATACCCAAATACCAATTTTAGTCCGAATAGACATTATTTCAAGAAATTGTTTACGAAAAAACAAAATAAAATAATTGTTTAACACCCTGTATATCAAAAACGAAGGCTTTGCGGACCCTGCTTATATGAACTTTTCACTTTATAATTAACTGAGGATCGTCCTGTAAATATCGGACACTTATTACATAACACCCTGTATATAGTTGCAGTCATGACGTTATAACTGCCGCCCCTAGGAAAACGCGTTACATTACTACTTGATGACAATCTTTCACCACGGGTGCTCATCTCTCCATAAACCAAGAGAAGACTTGTCCAGCCACGACGATTATTTTTTTCGAGACTGGTACAATCCATTTCGAAAAAAAAACAGGGGTTCTTTTTTCCCATTCTGAACCGAACATATCCCATGAGTCCGATCCTGTACCAGTCCCCACCCAATGGGGCCCAGTAACAAAACCTTCGATAACAAGCCTTTATTAAATTTGTATAACGAAGCTTCGTTATGCGCGCGGTATATGAATCGAGAAAAATAATCTGTGATATTTTTTCTGAAGATGACAAAGAAGCAAAAGTATTCGTAAATCCTTACAGTCGTTGTTAAACCGCAAAAACGACCGTTTTCGGTATACGAGTGTCTGGAAGTCGGCCCTAGTCGGCCCCGATAACAGCTGTCGAGGAATGTGGTTTTGAATGAACTTCATCTTCCGAGATGAATACCTCGATTCATGTAAGTTTGGAACTCCAATATGAATATAAGGACAAGTTTATTATTGAACTCGTACGACAAGCAAGCAGTCTGGTATAGTTTTCCCAATATCAATTGCAGAAGCATGAAAAAGTCTTGCGGCGAAATCCTGTGAGCAGCAGTGGCGGAGATAATTAATTTTATTTAGATATTTTAAGATTTTAAAAATACTTCATAAATAATGAAAAATGAAAAAAAATTAAAGACAAGCTTCTATTTATACAAATACATTAAGAAAAAAAACTAGAATATCCTAAAACGTATTTCGATCGGCACACACCAAGACCACAGACGCTACTGGTTTTTAATCTTTCAGAGCTATTAAAACACAAATATAACGCGTGATTCATGACCTCCCATCGTATAGCCACACCTGCAAGCATTGATGATGATGAATCGGTTGTAGAATAGACAGCAGTCACTCAGGTCCACGTTGACTATCGGCTCTTTTGATCTACCCCTTTGCCGACGGCAAATGTTTACGAGTAGTACAGATTATTTTTTGTTCCGTTTCTTCGCATATACGCTCGTGTTAGCGAAGTTAGTTTTTATTTGCTCCCTATAGAAACAGCTTCTGCAATTGATATTTGATGGACTTATACATGAACTCACTTTTTTTTCTCGATGAGCTTCTTTCTTCCAATAAGGAGTTCGAAAGGCAGAAAACGATATTTTGATCAATTACATCGACTTCTTTTGGAAAAAAATAATAACCTCATACATTCCAAGAAACTTACATGTTTATGGGTTTATACAAATATACCTAATTGAAAATATCAGCAATTAAATCAGTATCGAGCGATAAATATAAAAGTATTTCTACAGTTCATTACATCAAGAAACGATAGTTGACAAAATATTTTTTTCAGTTGATTTTGGAAGTTTGTTATGATATTGATATTTTTTCGTTTTGTCAGGTAACGTATTAACTCATTTTTTCCAAAGTTTGTTTTTATTTGGAATATTATTTTTTTATTAAGCATTACAAGTCTGATATTTAGGACGATCAGAATCAGCACGGAAGGTGGGATTGAAATGCCTACGTTTATTTCTTGCGAGATGGATAAAAATACATAGTTTCCATTCGAATAGAGAGTTGATGTCAAGCAGATACCTTGGTTTATATAATTGAGATGTTTGTTCCAGAAATGCCAATTTGAAAATATATCCAGTTGCTTTATTTTGAAGCAATTTCAGTGGTTTCAACACAGGTTTTTTTGAAGTACCCCTAATTCACATTGGCTATTGGAGTTTTGAATATATTTAACTGAAATAAACGTTTTATAAATAGAGAGAGAGAGAGAAATATACTTAATTGTCCAACAAAACCACTTTTCTGAGGTGTCGAATTCGAACCTGATGTTATTATTGCTCTTACCCGTAGGGGGTGCCAGTTTTTTCTTTTTTGAAAATTCATTACTTTTCTGAGCGTACTTCTAGCACATTTTTGTGTAGAAGAATCTATTCCTCTATCATACCTACGTAAAAAAGCTAACCCTGTTACAAGTCGCTATAAGCAACCGTTTTCTAGATATTTGGACTTGAAAATTGAAAAGTCGATCATTTGATAATCGATGCGTGTTGAAGTTATTACCATTATTTTGCATTCTTCACAAGAATGCTTAGGAAATGATTTTGACGTTTAAGTAGGTAGTTTTGGTAATAATATATTATGTGACAGTTGAACGTTTTGTTGAGGTTCCTGTAAGTTTTGAAACATAATTTTGAAAAAATTGATTATTTGAACAAAAATGCTCATTTAGTCGATATGCATTTGATTTATGGCCTTGCGGATGGCAATGCGCACGAAACAAGACGTTTTTTCCAGGAGAGATTATTTACCAGGAGCGATTTCCTAATCGAGTACTGCCTTCAGCTCCAACATTTCCCAGTCTCCACCGTCGTTTGGCAAAAACAGGTAGCTTCAAGAAGGCAGCTGACATTGTTGGAAGACCACGAGCAGTCCGAACCCCGGAATTGGAAAAAGCTGTTTTGAACGCTTTCGAGGAGAATCCAGAAACAAGTACAAGAATAATTGCTGAAGCTCTCAATTCTACTCAGTCCACACTTTGGAGAATTATCCACGATCAACAATTTTATCCATACTATATTCAAAGGGTACAAGCTCCTTTGCCACGATACTTTCCCCAACGCATTACTATGTGTCAGTGGTTTTTGAGAAAATTGGCTGGAAATCCTCAATTTTTAAGATATGTACTCTTCACGAAAGAGGCAAACTTCTTTCGAAATGCTATCACGAAATCTCATAACAACCATGTATGGGCTCTGGAAAATCCGCACGCAGTTAGTGAAAGACATTATCAGTATCAATTTTCTGTAAATGTATGGGCGGCAATAATTGATAATTACTTGAGAGGTTCTGTCTTTCTTCCGTTCCGACTGAATGGTGCAACTCACAGAGACTTTTTAGAAAATGAATTGCCGGGACTACTTCAGAATGTACCATTAGAAATTCGTATCTGCATATGGTTCATGCATGATGGGGCTCCGGCCCATTTTAGCGTTGTATTCAGAGAATTCCTTAACACTGTCTATCCAAATTGATGGATCGGTAGGGGTCTAGAAGAACCTCACCAGGCGAGGGCACCAAAGTCCCCAGATCTAAACCCGCCAGATTTTTATTTTTGGGGCCATTTCAAGTCACTAGTTTATGAAACTCCAGTAGCGAACGAGAAAGATCTAAGAAACCGGAACAGTAGACGCCTGTGAAATAAGAAGAAACACACCAATAATTTTTGAGCGGGTACGAGATTCAATGACTAGAAGACTGAATAATAATTATAATAATTTATTCACCCAAGTTTATAATTTTTTTTATAATTTACAGTGTAATTGCATTCTTGGAATGGCGAATGGTGAATAAATTGAAGAAAATACTCACGAAGCAGGGTATGCCTGCTTGTGTGTAAGAATACAGTAGTTTAACAATATAGTGAGATTGTGCAATAATATCCATTCATTAGAAATATAAATAATTAACTCTGGAAGGTATACAACATTAAAAGATTGGTAATACAAACAACAAGAAAATGGTGTAAAAATCAGGGTATATAACTGTCACAAGATAAAACTGAGGTATTAAAGGATTTTGAAGTAAAACGAATAGTGATAATGAATCTATAAAATGATATAAATAAGTGTTTGACAATCGTATATGGAAAAGAGTCAAGTCTTGCATTCAGTTTTCGATTTTCTCGTGTATTTCTGCACGGGAAGTATGCCTATATCTTCGCTGAAGGTGGACACTTTGAACAATTTATTTGAATACAATTTAGTTTCCTTCATTTGATTTCATTCTTCATATTCAAAATCTCTTAAAATCAACTTTTTATATTTCTTGCAAATTTTATTGAAACCAATATAGATTTTGCACCCTTGAAACAAAAATAACTGTTTCAAACGAGTAAAAATAAATAAAAGAGGTGGCGCCCCCCTGAAAAAAAAAACTACTTATTCAAACGTCAAATTCATTTCCTAAGCATTCTTGTGAAAAATAATGGTAATGACTTCAACACGCATCGATTATCAAATATTCGACTGGGAATTTTCAAATCCAAATATCAAGAAAACGGTTGCTTATAACGACTTGTAACAGGGGTAGCTTCTTTACGAAGATATGATATAGAGCAATAATAACATCAGGTTTGAATTCCACACCCCAAAGAACCTCTCAATACCAATTTTCGTTTAATTAAAGTCAGTATTTCGAAAGTTATTTAAAAAAAACGAAAATAAAAATGAAACTTTAACACCCTGTATCTTGGAAACGAAGCGTTTCCGGACATATATTTATTTGAACAATTCATATTAGAATATTGTGAGGAACCACCTCCTGAAGTTTGTCAACGTACTTTTGAATCACCCTGTATAGGTATAGTATTGCAAGGAATACTGACAAATAAATTTGATGGAATCGAAAAGGTCAACTTTGGAAGGAAAAAATTAGGAGAAAAAAAAAATAAACATAAAATTTTGGATACATGAGATTGATGGCAACATATTCTGCTACCTTGATATTAATTGATTTATTGGATCGTTTGGAACCATACCCGAAAATGTGAATAATATCAGATTAGAGCACCCAATATACAAAACTATTGTTCTGAATTTCACCTCAAAATATCGGGAGCAACACTTATTTTTGAAAGAGGAGTCCTCTGTTCCCAGTTTAGCACCCCAGCTATAAAATATATTTTTAATAAAGAAAATTATGGTTTCTAGAATTCTGCAATGAAACATAAATTCATATAATCTGCTTATTTCAACTAGATTGATGATACCTTGGCTTGAATCAAGAATATAATTTTGAAAAAAGAAACTTTCTCAATAAAGATTGAATAAAATATTTTTCTGTGAATTGAAAAATCCACGATAAAAATATAATTTTAGCTTGTAAAAAAATGCTATTTTCGTATAGAACATCTTATTTCATATAGTAAATATAGATCTACTACTGTATTCAGGAATACTTTGAGTTATCTCCAGATATTCGCACAAAATGTGTATTTTTGAGTGAGAGTTGTTCGATTTTATTTTGTAGAAAAATGTTCCTATAAAGGACCAAAACATGATACTTTCCCCTGGAAAATTCAAGTTAAAAAGATATATTATTTCATAAAAGATATCCACTGCCCTTATCATATTGGAAAATTTATATTTGATTTCATCAAATTAAGTGTGGATTTGTTTAATTTTTGTGATTACTTTTCCAATGGCCAAAATGAAATGCCGAATGGACGACTTCTTGGATTGCAGAAAGTTTATCCGGTCTTCCGCTTCTTGGACGGTTTTGCCTGTATACAAAAATGATAACTGCGAATCACGTATGGTGAACTTGGTCGTTTGAGACTTTCCATATATGTCTCTTTAATAGCTTTATTGGTGGGCACGAAAAACATGTGAAGAGCCCACAGAACTGCTGCACCTCATCCATCTAAAAAACAAGTCAATTCGTGTTATTACGACTGGCATAGAGAAACTACTACTTCAAAGGTGAAAAAATACAGAAATATATGATCTAATTTGACCACTATAAACTAGACAGGGAGGCCAATAAAGGCCAGGGGACTACCATATTCAAACTCTTTGTACTTAATGAGGCTTGAATATTGTAGAGTTTCACTCAACCTCTCCCATTTAGGACAAAAATATGAAAGAATTCATGTATTCCAGAAGTAACAGTCATTCATTGGAGAGTGGAAACAACAGAACCTCATTTGCCATGTTTGACTCGCTGAGTTTTTTCTATTGAATCATATGTCTCTGCAAGCATCAGATGACGAACAATATTTCAAGGTTTGTCGAAAGTTACATCGAAATATAAATGAATAAAAATAAATGCTGCTTCAAAAAAATAGGGGTAAACATTGAATATAAAAGACTATCGAACAAATAGAACGCGTCTGGTGTTGAAAATGAAATTGAAATAAAATTCAAAATTGCTGCAATTGCTGCTGTATTGTTCTTTGGGATGAATTCATCAACAGATTTATTGGAAAAATGTTGAAAACTTCACATTAAACTATCGATATTCGAGAAAGAGGCAGATCGACCCATACATTTTCAGTATTTAGTATGTTAACCTACTTGAAAGTTGAAATTGTAGAATTTTCATTTCTTTTGACCATTTCACAACCTGCGGCGTGGTTAGGTTATTAAAAAATTCCGATTCAATGAATGGTAATGAAGCTATAAAAATGATATCTTATCAGCAGATACACAAATATCTCACATGTGACACTCAACACTCAAATTTTCTACTTCTATAAACTATATAAATTCTCGTGAAACGGTGATTATCGATGTACTCGCGACTTCGAATACCTAAGTCAGAAAAGTTGGAACAGTTCCCAGAACCGTTCATACTGCGTTCCCGAACAAGTATATTGAACTGGAAGGAAAATTCATTGATTGGTTTAACGTCGTTTGGAATGAGGTTGGCGTAGTGATGGGGTCGAATCTCAGCATTCAGACAAGGCACTCGTACATTGACAACAAGACCAAGTACATTGGGTGATGTTGAGAATAATTGATTGATGAAATGAGTACTAATATCAATGAATGGGTGTATTGGCTAATGTATCCAAGCATTGATAATATGATGACACTCTACTGGGGCATTGAACCATACCCTGATGTATTGTTACAAGAAAGTATGATGAGTATTGGTACATAGTATTGTATAGTATAGTATTGTCTTGTCGCGATCTAATAATATTAATATACCTGTATTCCTTGTAACCCCAATCATTGGCGCTGCACCATATTATCTTTTAATTGTACAATTATACATTATGAGTATGTTTATACAGTGCTTCTCAAAAGTCCCCTCCCCACCTCTTATTTTTGGAACGATTATACATAAACAAGTGAAATTTTAAAACTGAATATTAAAGTTTGTAAACTTCCTTACTAGTGATGATAGATGACGAAATCGTCAAAGATGACGTCACAAGGCCATTGTGACCAATAATTTTGAATGGAAACCCTACGGCAAGCGACATCTTCTTTGAAAGGTATCGAGAAAACCTATTCAATGATACTCATTCTGTTTGTGTTTATGGTAGTTTCAATGGCTCATTAGTAAACATAAAAATTTAAATTCCATTCAGTATGATATTAATTACAGATTCAAGAATCAGTATCTACTTAAAGAAATTGCTCGAACTGACCTCCATCCACTTCCTGACAGTGAAATATCCCATTTCTAAACTCTTCTCGTACTTTTGCAAATGTGTCTGCGGAAACAGACTCACATTTTGCAACAATACGTTGTTTTAAACCGTCAATATTGTCAGGTTCAGTGGCGTAAACCTTCGATTCAAGGTACCCCGACAGAAAAAAATCCAAAGGTGTGAGGTCCGGTGATCGAGCTGGCCATTCCGTTGAACCTCGTCGTCCAATCCATCTAATACGATACTCCACATCCAAATACCGTCCTACTGCACCGTTATAGTGTGGGGGAGCACCATCATGTTGGAATGTTATTTCCAAATTGCCGAATTCACCTGGATCATCTTCCAAAATTTCAAGGATTAACGGTTCTATTGCGTTTTGCAACAGCTCCAGATAAACCTCACCAGTTGAATTAGTATTTGAAAAAAGAGTCCAAATGATTTGGTTTCCCAGGATACCTGTCCAAACATTCACCTTCTGGGGAAATTGGGAATGTGTTTCACGAAACAGGTGAGGATTTGCGTAACTCCAATACCTCACATTCTGTGTATTTACATTACCATTCTGATAGAAAGTACTTTCGTCACTAAAACAAATTGTTTTGACATAGTCTGGCTGTTGGTTAATTTTAGTTTCCATATTTTCACAAAATTCTAGTCTCCGGTCTGGGTCGTCGTCTGAGAGTTGATGAACCATTTTTAATTTGTATTGATGATTTTTTTTTTTTCAACACCCCGTGTACTGTACTTCCACTGACTCCATAAGTAGATGCAACGAGAGTTGTTGAAGAAGTAGGATTAACTATTACTTCTGCCAGTATATCAATTTTTTTCTCATCAGAAATTTGTGGTCTGCCAGATCGTTTCGCATCATTAATACTACCCGTTGTTTCAAACTTACGGAGAAGCTTCCTCAAATAAGTCCTCGAATCGGGGCGATCGGGAAACCTCTCATTAAAAATGCGTTCTGCTGCATGAATATTTTGTCCAGTTTCACCAAGAATTAGGATCGCTGCTACTTTATCACCTAAAGCACAAACCATTTTGCTTCTCAAAGCACTTAAACGTTTGGCTCACAACACTTCAAAAATTATTAAAATGTACAAAAATATTAAAAGTACCAAAAGCCGCTAAAACAGTTAAACGTTCGATCAACAATACACAAATTATTAAATGTACAAAAACTTGGGCAATTACAAAAACGTCGAATTAGGGAGACTAACAAAAACGTCAGCTTATTTGACAACTATCCAGAGGCGGAGCTTGAATTTGGAATTAACTGATTTATTTCATCACAGCTTTGCGTTTTTCAAAAGCGAGTTGCCAAAACTGCCATAAACACAAACAAAATCAGTATCATTGAATAGGTTTTTTTGATTACTTTCAAAAGAGGTGTCGCTTGCCGTAGGGTTCCATTTAAAATTATTGGTCACAATGGCCTTGTGACGTCATCTTTGACGATTTCCTCACTAGTAGGGAAGTTTACAACTTTTTATATTCAGTTTATGAATTTCACTTGTTTATGTATAATCGTTCCAAAAATAATAGGAGGGGAAGGGACTTTTGAGAAGCACTGTATATGTGTATATTTGTATATGGGTCAATCTGTTTGTATATACATATGCGTGTGTATACTTGTCTGTTTGTGAAAACATACATACATTTCAATCTAGATCCTACACCTCAAATGCAATACCGAAATTATTATTCCACTCTATTTTGTTCATAATACTCAATACTCAATCCAAGAAGTCCCACGCCCAGGCATTGCCTCTGTGGGTATTCATTCATTGACTCAGCTTAAATTAATGACCTCATTTTCGGTTGCGCAATGCATTCGTTTCCTTGTTATTAGGCAAACTTTCATTGTGGAAATGATTTCAACATGACATCAATCATGAAATTACGTTATTGTAATGTGGTTACCTTATTGTGATGATTTCGTTGATTATTTAATCACAAAAATTTGCCTGATTTTCATTATGTTTGGCCATTGCCTCAAGGAAAAATATGTTGGGACACTGATTTTGCAGTCAATCATTAGTGATCATCAATATCAGGTCCAATATTTCTTTCTCTGTGAAATGATGCAGCAGATGCACGACGGCATTTCCTCAAAGTTATATAATGATCTTCTTGATTGTTTGTTGACGCCGACTCAAAATTAGTTAGGAATCAGTTTAGAGCTCAGTTATTATTAGACTAGAAGGTTTATTTGATTTTTTGCTTTTCAGTTGATTTTTTCGTCGGTTTTATTTTTTGCTAAAAACTTTTTTTTTTACTTTTTTGTGGCTAAAATCAACTAATGAGTATCTACTCACTTGACTCCAGGTATCCATTATGTTGTAGTGTCATCAGAACTACCTATATATGTGCCAAGATCTAACAGAAAAATTAATAATCCCCTATTTTTCTAGCCTCAGGAATCGATTATTCCTTTCCAAAACCGGAAATGACCAGCTCTGAAGTATACCCTGACCATAAAAAAAAGAATCATATAGATCGGATAACCCACTACAAAGTTCTGAGTGGTAGAATCGGTCAACGGGTGAAAATTCAGTGGATGAACGATAAATATCACCTACTTTTCTACCCTTGAGGAAGACATTTTTTCTTCAAATTAATAAGACCAACTTTGATGTATACCCTATACAATAAAGAATTATATCGAATCGAACTAATCTGTGAAAAATTATGGTGATCATACATAAAAAAAATATACACTTTGTCTAGAGAACACTTCTTTTTTTTTGTCGGTTGATAACCATTCAATAACATTCAAACATCTATCATTCCTCTGACTTTGTAGCAAAGCAATGAAGATGAACTTAAAGGTCGAAAGCCCTCTGCGATTAACGTAAAGGCATAAATTGTACAATATGCAAAATTAATACTATTGGTTCTGCCCCGTGCACACAGCCCTACTACTCCCACTAGCGTTGGATTGTCCGTGATACTTTTCTTAAGCCCGGGTGTTCAATCAAGGATGACCAAGGGATTGGGGTTGAACCAGGATTACCAAATTTGTTAAGTTGTTCAATACGAGTTTATGAGATAAACCTAGTTTAACAATGGTTAAAGTTAATCTCATGGATTCGGGGGTCCAAGGGTTTGAGGATAGACATTGACTATTCTGAAAATTATTATTGTGTTGAATTATTTTGTTTTAAACCTGACTGCAGAGGTTTTCGAAGATATAACAGACTGAAGATTTTTTGATATTATTGCCCCAATAAGAAATAGACCCGTATTTAGACAACGAACTGTAATTTCGAATGACTTCAACCCAGTTCGATGACTTCGGCTCATTTTGATAAATATACATTATTCATTATACAATTTAAATATTGCCTTTTTGAGCTCTTTCTTTTGAATATAGGTATGTACACCTATATAAAATGTATTATACACTGTGTCCGTGAAGTATGGAACAAATTCATTTTTAGCTAAACAGGTCATTTTAAGAAATAATCCTGAAAAAAATCGTATAATGATTTTTCATTTATTTCTTTTTAAATAATATTAAATAAGTACAGGGTGAATTACGTTCAGTAATAACGTCACCGTCATTTTAAATGGAACACCCCCATTTTTCTTCAATTTTTCGGATTACTCTAGCTGAGGCTGATTTCCAAAAAATGTAAACATGTTGATTCAATTGGTACAGGGTGGACAAAAATACAATAGTTTTGTGTGTGCTCATAAAGTAACGCTAACATTCTTTATTAGGTAAATTAACAATATTATCAAAATACTTATTGTCTAGCGGACAGAATATGCTGGAATACATGACTTTATAAATGTTCGAACTGCAGCCCTTGCTGTTTTGACAGTAACCCAAACGGTGTACAAATTCTTGTTGAACCTTGTGTATGGTTTCTTGCGTAATATTGTTTATTTCTGTTCGAATTTTCTCTTGTACATCTGCACTATTTGCTGGTTTCGTTTTATGAATAACATTCTTCAGATGGCCCCACAGAAAATAATCCAAAGGATTTAAATCTGGTGACCTCGCTGGCCATTCAGTGGGTCCACGTCACGATCCATTCTGTTGGGAAAAATTTCACGTCTAGGAATCCACCTGTCTGGAAAAAATTTCATCCTACAGCATAATGTGGAGGTGCACCATCCTGTTAAACCATACACTTTCATCAGAACCTCAGGATTACGTCTGCTGGGAAACAAATTACGTAAAGTAGGTACGAGATACCCCTTAAAAACTCAAGGTACGTTGCCCGTTTAAATTACCTTCGAAGAAGTAGGGTCCGATGATTCGATTTCGTACAATTCCAGCCCATACATTTACCTTTTGAGGGTATTGTGTATGATGCTCACGCATCCAGTGGGGTTTTCTTTTTGCCCAGTATCTACAATTCTGACGGTTAACCTCACCATTTAACATGAAAGTGGACTCATCAGAAAAATAATGTTTTTGTATCAAGAGAGGGGGTCTCGGTGACATTTATCCATCATTTCTTCGCAAAATTGGAGTCTTCTATCGGGATCATCTTCGTTTTAATTCTTGCACAAGTTTGATTTTATAAGGATGCCATTTTCAAGCTTCAATGGTTTGTGTACCGTTGTTTTGCTAACACCGATATAGCGACTAACTTTACGAACAGAAGTGTGCGCATCTCCTAAAACTCAGTAAAACATCTAATGCTGTATCAGCATTTGCAGGGGACGACCTGATTTGCGTACATTTTCAACATTACCAATTTCTCGAAATTTCGTTTCAATCTTACTGACTGTTGAACGCGTTATAGGTCTTTCTGGATATTTATCATCAAACAAATTGCCACTTCCATCTGAGTTCGCGATTTGTCTCCATACCAATCATCATAAGTATTTCAATTCTTTGTTTTACACTTAACTCCATTTCTACTTCCAATTTAAATCTAAGCAATCATTCGAATATTCACGAATACCAAAAATATTGTAGTACTAAACTGTCACTTAACATCAATAAATTACTAAACAAATAATGACATTTCCCAAAAAAGTAGACGACTATGTTTTTTTATAAATAGATAAGAAATATTTTTTGTCATATTCTGTCTGCTAGACCACAAGTACCAAACATGTTTGGGAACAGCTCATTTTTATTACTCTAAACATGTAGCAAACTACGGGGTGTTACATTTAAACCAATTGCCGCTAGACAATAAGTATTTTTGATAATATTGTTAATTTACCTAATGAAGAATGTTACGCGTTATTTTATGAGCACACACAGAACTATTATTTTTGTCCACCCTGTACCAATTGGAATCAACATGTGATACAATTTTGGAATCAGCTCAGCTAGAGTAATCCGAAAATTGAGACAAAATGGGGGTGTTCCATTAAAAAAAAATGACGGTGACGTCATTACTCGAACGTAATTCACCCTGTATATTAGATTATTATTTTGAAATACGGTAAATTAACATCAAAAATCGACGTGTTTCAGAATTATTTCTTAAAATGACCTGTTTAGCTAAAAATGAATTTGTTCCATACTTTACGGACACAGGTATACGTGCACACTGTATTCCATTCAGGAGTAATTTGCAACCAAATTCAACTTTCATAAAATTCATCTGCAACTAGGAATATGGTTTTTTACTCATTTATGATGAATAATGATGAAATAAAAAACGATCATAGACACATTCCTTCTGCTGATTTCATCCGACGGGTTACTATGGCCTATGTACATGCTATAAAGAAAAAATGACAAAATATAAGCCATGGGTCAAAGCCAGCCCTCAATATGCTGGAGACTTTGCACACCATGTTTTTTTTTATATATTCACATACAAAAATTTAATGGCAATTTGACATAACTAATTGGAAAGACTGGTCAAAGATCAATATTTTGGTACACAGGGTGATTCAAAAGTACTCTGACAAACTTCGGGAGGTGATTCCTCATAATATTGTAATATGAATTGTTCAAATGAATTAATGTCCGGAGACGCTTCGTTTCCAAGTTACAAGGTGTTGAAGTTTTATTTTTATTTTCGTTTTTTAAATAACTTCAGACATACTGACCTCAATTAAACGAAAATTAGCATTATGAGGGTTCTTGAAGTGTCAAATTCGAACCTGATGTTAGTACTGTTCTTACTCGTAGGGGGCGCCACCTATACGTCTTTTCCTTTTCTTGAAGTTTCATAAGTTCTTTGAGCGTACTTCTAGCACATTTTTCAGAAAAGAAATCAATTCCCCTATCATATCTACGTAAAAAAAACACCTTTGTTACAAGTCGCTATAAGAAACCGTTTTCTAGATATTTGGACTTGAAAATTTCGATTATGCGATAATCGATGTGAGTTGAAGTTATTACCATTTTAAAAAGGGAAACATTCTCAATTGAATAGATAGATTTTTCGTGGATTCCTCAATTCACAGAAAAATCTTTCTATACAATTGAGAATGTTTCCCTTTTCAACATGAATACCCCACAAGAGGTTATCTTGACGATGGAAGATAGTGACTAAAGTTTATCTTTCAGTCGCAGATGATTCCACATCTGATTTTATGAACATATTTTCAAAAAATCAATTTAATACCATTCTTTTGCATTTCTCACAAGAATGCTTAAGGAATGAATTAGACGTTTAAGTAAGTAGTTTTGGTTTTTTGTAGGGGGCGCCACCTATTCTATTTATTTGGTATTATAGTCATCACGCCCACGCCTTAAATTTTTGCGAATTCGTAACAGCCTCC
>JAFIRS010008727.1:0-14930 GCA_018342105.1 Gonioctena quinquepunctata | reverse complement strand
TATAATAACAATGTTAGAGATTTTGGGTTAGGTTAGGTTAATTTAAAAAAAATACGTCATTGAATTTTTTGCAGAAGGAACAAACACCATAAAAAATGTTAGGAGTTTGTTGGGTTTGGGGTTAATGAAAACATAAAACCCCCTTTAGATTTCAACATCCATCAAACAACCAAACAAGAACCTTCATCTAAATTCACATCATACGGAAAATTCCTAGATCTGGGAAAAGTTAACCCCGAAAATCCAAGGTTAACCCTAAAATCCACCTGAAACTTAATCTAAACACAACCTAGGGAAAAAATTCCTAGATCGGGGGGAAAAAGTTAATCATCCATGAGAAATCCATCAGGTTAACCTAAAATCCATCTGCAACGACTAATCTAAACACAACCTACGTGAAAAATTCCCTAGATCTGGGGAAAAAAAGTCAATCATCCATGAGAAATTCATCAGGTTAACCCTAAAAATCCACCTGAAACGACTAATCTAAACACAACCTACGTGAAAAATTCCCTAGATCTGGGGAAAAAGTTAATCATCCATGAGAAATCCATCAGGTTGAACCTATAAATCCACCTGAAACGACTAATCTAAACACAGCCCACTTGAAAAATTCCCTAGATCTGGGGAAAAATCGATTATCCATGAGAAATCCATCAGGTTGACCCCTAAAATACAGTAGATATAGGGAAAATCCAGGGTAATATAGACCTCGAGCACGTAAAAATGGGTGTTCCCCAAGGATCTGATTTGAGGTCGCAAAATGACCACGTTGGACCTTGGCACTTTTTGAAAATTTCCCCAGATCTGGGGAAAAATCGGGGAAAATCACTATCTCCCTCTCTCTCTAATACACAGGCTCTTATGGGAGTTTCCATCGGGGTCAGAGGAAATTTCCCCAGATTCTGGGTACTTTTTTAGAAAAGTGAAAAAGTGGCCCCGGAGCCCCATAGCTATATCTACTTCGGACGTTTCGGAAATCATCATCAGGCCGTGATGAATGAGTCCGAATAGCATCGATTGTCTTTGCTTGAAATGAAGTAGTGGGTACATTGTGGACGGTTACCTAGCTTCCTTTTTTCAAGCTTTTATTTAGTTTCACATATTTGTTGGTTTGTTCGTTCGTATGTTAGTTTGGGTCAAATCTTGCAAGTGAATTTTGATCGACTTCTAGTCATCCGATTAATTTGAAATTTAGCTTGGGTTCATAATTCCGGTGATAATTCATTAAACGAAATGGCGGACAAGATTTGTAATTATGGTCCGATTTGATTCAAAATTATTATGTGGGTGTTTTTGGGGTCGGAGATTATGAATTTTTTGTCAAAATTTATGAATTCAAGATTGCGGCTCCAAGATGGCGGACGAGTTTTGTGATTATGGTGCGATTTGATTCATAATTGGTATGTGGAGATTTTCGCGGTCAAAATTTATAAATTCAAGATGTCATCTAATATGTCATTAATAAAACATATGAAAAGTATGGCGCCCAATACACTTCCTTGTGGTACTCCAGTTAAAACAGTTCTTTTTTGTGATATTTTATTATTGATTTTAGTTTTTTGATATCTATGTTCTAAATACGACTCAAACCATTCATATGACGATGCATTTACTCCAAAGTAATATTTAAGTTTATTTAATAAGATTGTTCTATCTATAACACGACGTAAATCTAAGAACACCGCTACAATAGATTTACCTTCGTCCATAGCATATTTAAAGTCATTCACTACTTTTTGCAATGCTGTTTCACACGAGAAACCGCTTCGGAAGCCTGACTGGTCTTGGTTAAGTAGTTTTTGAGTATCAAGATATGCTGTGAATTGTTTATAGGTTGACAACTCTAATATTTTTTCCAAACAAGGTAAAGTGTTAATAGGTCTATGTTCCTCAATATTCTTAGTGCTGGTTATCTTTGGTACTGGAATTACAACTGTTTTTAAATTATCGGGAAATTCTCCGAGTTGTAAAGAGGTGTTAATACAGTGTAATAGAGGATAACCAATGACATCAAAAGTATTTTTTATTAATTTAAAATCTATTTCATCTTCTGAAAATTTGTTCTGCTGCTCAAAGATAATGTTTTTGAGTTCTCCAAGTGAAAGTTTTTCGAAGTGATCAAGTCTTTTATTTGGGTTTACCGCTCGATTTTCAAAATAGGAGGCCTCTCTTATAATAAATTCAACACTCGTTAGGTTGCTGACAATTTGTTCAATACTCGAAATAAAATAGTCATTGAATTCATTTTCTATGTTTTCGTATATCTCAACATTATTTTTGAAAATAGTTGTAATTTGATTGGTGGTTTGTTTTATTAAAGATTTTAAAGTTCTCCATAGTAATTGTGAGTTATTTTTGACATTATCAATTTTATTTTCAAAATATGATTGTTTGAGATTACGAATTATCATAACACTATTATTTCTTTTTTGAGTATATGCCAACCAATCATCTTTAGACTTGGAGATTATGAATCTGTTATAAGCATAGTTACGATCGGATATAGCCATTTTGGCGGTTTCGTTAAACCATTCTTTTGATTTTATGACTTTTCTGGTTTGTTGGGGGTATTCATTATGGAGGGTTTCTTTTATATTTGACGTAAAATTTGTGAAGACTTTGTTTACGTCGACAGAGTTATAGAGCCATTCTTTTTCGATAAATTTCAGACTTAAATTGTGGTAGTCAATTTTTCTAAATTGATAGTAATCCTGGGTAATATTATATTCATGTTGTTGTATGCGTAATGTTAAAGTTTCATCGTCAGTAATTTTATTATTTAGTTTATGTACTTCTACATCATAGTTATTAGAAAAGACCAGATCAATCGTACTTGCACTACGTTCTGTGACCCTGGTATAAAATGTAACAAACTGTTTGAAACCGTATAGTGGAGGACGAGTTTTCTGATTATGGTCATATTTTATTCAAAATTGGTATGTGGGGGTTTATAAATTTTTTCTCAAAATCTATAAATTCAAGATGGCGACTTCAGGATGGCGGACGAGTTTTGTGATTATGGTCCGATTCAAAATTGGTGTATGGGAGTTTTTAGCGTCGGAGATCATGATTTCTTTCAGCTCAAAACTTACAGGGAAGAGACCTTGTAATAACTACGCTCTATTAGAAGTGAACAGATTGAAGCGAACTAACTAAAAAGCAAAAAATAAAATAACTTATAAAAAAACCTTTAAAGTCTCATTTTTTATAAAAAATGAAATAGCGCAAAGTCGTTTCGCATATTCTTCTTGTCAAAATCAAATTGATGCATATTTCTTTGAAATGCTGTGATATATTTCTGGAATACGAGCAACGCCTGAAAGACACATTGGAAGACATTAATAAAGACCTAACCTGATTTGAATTCCAAATACAACCCATTCAATTTTGAAGAAACCCCAGCGAGGCGAGCCGCATTCTTTTTCCCTGGAAACTTTGCCGAACAAAAGAAATGAATAACTTCGCCATTTCCCCGCTGTGATTGAATCCGATAAAAGAAAAGCTGTACAAGAAAATTGAAATACGATTCCAAATCGCGGGACCTTTTTCCGGGCGTAATGTTACTCTTTTTTGTTGCAGGTGATGGAGACAAAGAATATGATATATTTGGTATCGGAGTATGCGAGCCAAGGAGAGATATTCGGTGAGTAGTTTCCGTGTCTTTTCAGAATCATAGGCGGGTAGGCGAAACAAAAGGGGTTCGCCTTTAACATTTTGTAATAATACTACCTGTTTCTACGTGGCTTGATGAAGGACCACCCTTACGGGAATTGATTGTGAATGATAAACGTAGTCAAACTTTACCGCTTTACTGCTATTTCTGTCGATTTGTACAGGTTTTACGTGAGAACTTTTCCTTGACAATGTCTATGTCACTCTTGTCATATCATTCTTAATGATTTTATAGCTTGTTTGAAGCAGTACATGGTTAATGTCTTCAATGATTCAGGTAGAATGTTGTAGAGATGGTAGTTCAAAGAATTATTCATGGACTTTGTGAATCTATATCTAGGTACTCTAATTTTATGTGTCCTCTTGTATCATGTTCATGGATATCAGATTGGATAATTAGGTTTGGCAAATTCTTATGGACCTCAGTTAAAGTACTCAGATTAAATAAAGAAGGGAGGGTCATGATTTTCAGCGCTTTAAACAACGGTCTGCAGGTATCACGATATTTGGCATTTGCCAGTATTCTAATAGCCTTCTGTTGTTTCCTGAATACAGTTGGGGCTTCCGAGGAGTTTCCCCAGAGTAGTATACCGTAATCTAGGTGGGACTGGAATAGCGAGAAATAAGCCGTTCTCAGAGTACTTGTATTTGTAATATGCCTCAACTGGCGAATGCCGAATAGTAAGCTAGATAGCTTCTGATTCAAGATTTTGATGTGACTTGACCAGTTGAGTTTATGATCAATGGTTATACCCAATAGTTTGACGTTGGAGTTTTCATGGGTAGATGTATTGGTAGTAAATGCCACTCTTTGTGTTTTGTCATTATTTATTTTGAGTCAGTTGGCAATAAACCAGTTCTCAGCTTTATGCTCTGCCTCTGCAACCATCAAAGTTAGGGAATCATAGTCCTTGTGAGAATATATGAGGGTGGTGTCGTCCGCGAACAGAACCGCATCATGGGGTGTTAAAATTTGCGTCAAGTCATTTACATAGACAATGAAGAGTAGTGGCCCCAAAACAGAACCTTGAGGGACTCCGAACTCTACTTCTCTGAAATTAGATAAATCATTGTTATAAGATACTGTTTGGAATCGATTTGTTAGGTAGGATTTAATGAGGTTTAAAGTGAAGTGAATAATTGGGTTGGTATTGTGGGTGATTATCTCATTGGGCCTCATTTTTTACCCCCGAGATTAAATGGTCAAGAGTATCGTCATTTTTTGGAATTTGTGTTACCTGTACTATTAGAAAATGTCCCACTGGCAGTAAGACAAGCAATGTGGTTCATGCACGATGGGGCCCCACCTCATTTTAACATAGTAGCACGTCAATTTCTGGATGCAACTTATGGAGAAAACTGGATCGATCGCGCAGGTCCACAGTCATGGCCACCCTGGTCACCGTATTTAAATCCCTTAGATTTCTTCCTTTGGGGACATTTAAAGTCCCTCGTTTGTAAAACTCCAGTCAACACTGAAGAAGATTTAATCCAACTGATACGGGATTCATGTGATCAGATAAGACATACGGCGAAAATATTTCAACGTGTTCGGCAATCGATGTTAAGACGAGGTAATTGAAGTTGAAGGAGGACATTTTGAGCATCTATTGTAAGTTATGTCTTATTTATTGTTAAATGTTTTCTTACTGAAAAAAAATGCGTACCATTTGTTTAACTGTGTTTTTAATAAAGGGTTCTTCTTGTTTCATGTTTTTTTAAATTTCCGGCGTTACCACATAACAATAATGTTATTTTTATTTTTTTTCTCAAAAACAAAGCAAGATACGAAAGAATGCTAGAAATAAAAAAGTTTTAGTTTTGGTAGCTTAATGCGAAAACAATACAAAAATTGCAAAAAAATCAGTGGCGCACATTTTTTTTTGTTAAAAATATAGGTTAAGGTGCCTTCCGGGCGCCACTGGACATGATATTTTTAATCTAGTTAGGGCTAAATTAGCCCCTTGCTACCCCAAATAACACTGCCGAATTTTAACAAAATCGGCTAAAGGATTATTAAGATATGTAGGCATTTTACTATTTCTTTAAAAAATGTGGACACCCTGTATCTTGAAAACGAAGTATTACCGGACCTATGCTTGTATTTTTTTTTTTATGTTCTGGTTCCCACGAAAAGGGATATCCTGTAATGTTCAGAGAACATCGTGGGAACCAAGGGAAAGAAGGTAGGAGTTGGTGTTCTTCTTAAATTTCTGGAGGTTGTATGCCTCGGGGAACACCTCCCTAGGCAATGAGTTCCAAAGCCTCGCTGTTCGTTGGATGAACGAGTCTTTGGAAAGTGATGTCTGCAGGTCTCCAAAGTGACCACGAAGGGGTGTGATGACTGAACTTGACGGGTTAGTCTCGAAGAGACTGCCAAAGCAGGAACGATTGTTGATATTTCAGAAGAGCATCGCCCATGAAAATATCTATAAAATAGAGACAAATCGCCAACTTTTCCAGACAAGTGAGCGAGTTTGTAAGCGAGGCATCACCGACGAGGCGAATTGCCCTTTTTTGGACAGAATCCAATAGCCTCCAAATATGGGAACAGTATTCCAGGACAGGTCGGATCTGTGCCTTATAGATCATAAGCAGCTGAGTGGGGGTGAAATAGCTCTTGGCACGAAACAAAAAACCAAGTTTTTGGGATGCACTTTTGGCAATGGACCTCACGTGATTTTCCCAGGAAAAGTTATTGCTGATAGTAATACCAAGCATCGATATGGATGACTTCAGTGGTATGGTTACTCCTGACAAAGTTATGTTAGGCACAGTGAGAAAAGACATGCTTGTGTTTTGTTTGCATTGAATTCTACCAAGCTATTAGATCCCCACTCGAGAATTGTTGCTAAGTCCATATTTATATTATTAACATTTCTTCCTCGTTCATTTCTGGTTTCACGGGCTGATATAGGGGCCCTGGAAGAGAAAGCGGTATGGAGGGTACTATCATCGGTAAAGCTGTGTACTGGACATGAAGTTGCTTTCAACAGGTCGTTGATGTGAAGTAGAAATAGTGTTGGTGCGAGAATAGATCCTTGCGGAACACCAGCATTTATGAGTAGTGTCAGATGAAACTCCATCGACCACTACATGGAGAGACCTGTTTGAGAGAAAACTAGCAAGCAGAGAACACAGCTGAGGGGGCAAGCCATAAGACGGAAGCTTGGCGAGGAGTCCCTGGTGCCAAACTCGATCGAACGCCTTGGAGATATCTAATGCCACAGCTAAAGTTTCTCCATACTTTTCAATAGATAGCTGCCATATATGTGAGACGTAAGCGAGCAGGTCACCAGTTGATCTCTGATGGCGGAAGCCATATTGCCTATCGTTGACAATTCCTGAGTCTTCCAGATATTTCATGAGCTCGATGTTGATGGCTTTTTCCATGACCTTTGAAATAATAGATAGCAGTGCGATAGGTCTGTAGTTGCTAGGTAGGTCCTTTTTGCCTTTTTTAGTGACTGGCTGTATTCTTGCAATTTTCCAATTGGACGGAAATACCCCCAAATTGTAAGAGTGGTTGAACAACTTGCAAAGAACAGGTGTTAGTTCGGGGGCACATTTCTTGAGAACAATCGGCGGGATTCCGTCAGATCCACAGGCTTTGTTGGTGTTGAGACCCAGCAAAATCTTTCTGATAGTACGTTGGCGAAAGGTGATCTCGGGCATGTGACTGTCAATAGGTGTAATGTTCGGGGGTTGTTTTCCGATGAATCCAGAGTGGAATTTCCAGCAAATAGGTGCGCAAAGATATTGGCTTTTCCTGGGCAGTCGTTGCTAGTGTTCCATCTTCTTTGGTTAGAGGAGGAAATGAGCTGGAAGTGAAGTTTCTTCCCACAGCTTTGGCGAAAGACCAAAATGAACGGGATCCGTTAGGACATTCAGCAAGTTTTGATCTTATTTTGGCATTGTGGGCATCTTTTGAGCATTCTATTGTCTCTTTGCATATGCCTCTAGCCTCGACATATGCTGCTCTGGTCTCAGGGCCCGGATTTTTTAGCCATCGATGGTATGCTGCCTGTTTGGAAGCCACAGCTCTAGAGCAGTTTCTGTTAAACCAGGTCTTATCGGATGATGTTCTTCTTTCGGTATGAACTTTTCGTCTTAGAATTACTCAAAGAATCACCCCTTCAAGTTTGGCCACGTACTTACATAACACCCTGTATAATGAATAGTGTTACCAACAAATACAATATTGCATAGCACTGCTTCAGAGAGAAGTGCACAAAAATTATAACTGCCCATGCATAACTCCAGGGCGCAAAAAACTGGTTCCCGCCCTGCCACCATCCTTGAATAAGACACGAAACAACCCCTCAACAATAACTCTACATAAACATAATCGCCAATGTCCGCCCTCGGCGGTGATTTTCGTAATGGTCCCCACGTGGCGAGCCGCCGCCACTGCTTGCTTACGCCTACGCGAGACCTTGACGCTTGACGTCACAAGAGGAGAGCGTCGGAACGCCGGGGTTTCGGGATCGTCGCACAACAAGGAAAGCTGCAACCCTGGACCGAGGAAACGGTGCTGGAGACGACAGCGTACTCTCTCGCGTAATCTTCCACATCTCGATTGGTATTTCAGTTTCAGGGTCTCTGTGTCTAAAGTTCAAGAGTAATTTAGTCGGGTATTGAAGGCGGTGGAGAGACAGGCTGTTTTTTCTTAATTGAAACCGTCAAGGGTGTCATTTTCGTAGAATTAATTGAAATTACTCCAAGACAAATGACGTGGTACGAGACAACCTAATGCCATGAATTAAAGTAGGTACTAATCACTTAAAAGTTTTTATTCTGGTTGTTTGAACTATGATATACGAAAAAGAAATCCGGAGGGCATAAAACTCGCCAAATTCTTCGGCAAAACACTACAACTTGCCGATCCCGTTAAGGTAGTTGTCGGGCTACAAACACTGTCAAAAATTAGTCTCGATTGTAGCGCGATGCGATACATGTTCAGCGCTGAATTAGAGGAATCTTTTTTGAGGGAACTGTACGCTGAGAAACGCAACTAGCACGCGTGATACAGCAAATAAGCCATGACTGGACTGTTGGCAACGTCGCAATCCAACGATCGCTCGCATTCAGTTGTTCAAGATACTCTTATGAATAAGCAGTCAAAGCTATGGATCGATTTCGCGCAAAAACCAATAGGTTTGCTAAAGCGAAAGTTGAAAAAAGGAAACATAAAAAAACCAAAAAAATAGCAATGAACTTGCTAAAGTATTATGTACCATTCCCAGCCATCTATTTGGTCAACATGAAAATTGTAGTTCTTGGCGTCGAAGAGAAACGGGATCAGAAATACAGACTGTAATGTAATATTGAAAAATAACGATTTATTTAACAAATTACAAAATATATTGAAAAAATACGCTGGAAATGCCCATTAGTTTTGTTCTGCAGCTTCTAGTCAGGCAAATGAAAGCGTGAATAATATTGTAGCTCATAAAGCACCAAAATCTAAATGCTACAGTAGAAGTGCGTCTGCAGATTACAGAGTAGCCAGTGCAGTGTGCTCTAAAAACTTTGGCGAAGTATCGTTATTGAATATAGGAAAAAAAAAATAATTTGGAACCAGGTAGTCATACAGCTACATATGCTCAAAGATACGATTCTGATAAGAAAAAAAGAAGACTGATGCTATCATCAAGAGAAAAAATGTTGCGCAGAGTTGAATTGACCAAAAAAAAGGGAAATGTTGAGAAAATCGAAGGAAATGTCAGAAGGAGTAACATATCAACCAAACGTTGGAATTAACGAATCAAGAGCATCATCAATATTATTAAAAAACATCGAATCAATATCAATAAATTATTCCATAGTTTATTTTGATTCAAAAATATCTGGATTATGCATGACTGATGACATTTTACAAATCGCCGCCAAATGTGAAAATAGAGAATTTAATATATATGTTAGCCCTACGAAGCAGATCAATCCTGTGGCGACAAAATTTACGGGATTGAATACAATTTCTAGTCAATTATATTTGAATTATGTACAAGTCGATTCACAAAATTTAGTAGATTGTTTGGTAGAATTTAATGAATTTTTAAATTTATCTACAACTCCAAATTTACTCGTTGCGCATAATGCGAGATTCGATGTACTTAGATCACTAAGAGCAATCATTAATAATAATTTAATAGAAGATTTTAACATGATAGCAGGATTTGTGGATAGCTGAATTATTTTTAAAAAAACGTTCCCAGATCGAAAAGGGTCAGGAATGTTCCAGCTATCAAAATTAGCCAAAGATTTAATACCAAACGAAACATCAGATAATTTCCACGAAGCGATGTATGATGTACAAATTTTACAAAAATTAGTTCGTTTCATTGGTAAAGAGTCAGACTTATCAACATACATGAAATCATATAAAGAATGTATTTCAGAGCGATTTGAGAACGAAATAATATCTCGTAATTTACCCAATTTAAGTGCCTTAAAAAATGTTATATCACGGGATTTATTGAATAAAATTGCGCAACAAAATATAACATACGATTTTCTGAAACAAATGTATCACGATGAAGGAGAAGAAGCTGTGATTAATCACATGACTGAAAAATTGGAGAATGGAAAACCTAGAGTTACTAAAAATAGGAAAGCATTAACTAAAATCATGAATGAATTAAAAATAAATGTTTAGTCAATCAAGTGATTACTTAGTATAAAAGTTAAGAATAAATAATATTACATTCATTGTTGTTTATATTTTTTTGTAGATTTATAAGTTATATTTTATTAGCCTGTTAGAAATCTGAATAATTTTTGTTTATGTTTAAAAATATTCGAATTATGTTATACGTACATGTGTTGTACAAATGTATGAATGCAATAATGTTTATGCACTGTTTTTGCCGTTACTCGTTAAAACTACATTTTATTTTATATCTATTCCCATTGTAATATGTTTAAAATGCATCAGTATAAATTAACGCATTTATTCACAATTATTATTCATAAATATGTGCGTTCCAAAACACAGTTCAATTCAAAACAGCAAGACCCTGGCGCTCTCATTTATTTGAATCACGAGCGATCGCTTGAGGCGTTGCCATGATTCTCATCCTTCACCCTCTTGCACTTCTCATACGCAATAATTTAGAAACTTCTAATAACAATAAATAAATAACTGTATGGCTACGCGTCTCACATTTTATTTATGAAATTTGTTACGTACCTTTTAATAATATACTAGTTTTTCAAAAAGATCTGAATGGAGGGTTTTTAGTTATGCCTTAAATTGTGGTGTCCGCGGTAGCTTACTATAGGGATTACGTGTTAAACGTTGCAACTTTGAAGCCTTATATCTCGCTTTCGGTGTGGTAAATGATTCCAAAAATTTAATATGATAAAGTGGTATGAATATAAACGAATTCTGATTGGAAGTGGATTTCACAACTACCTTAAATATTTGGGGCTATACTTAGTTAAGAAACTAACCTGGAACCTTTATCTGCAACACGTAATGAACAAAAGCAATTCGCCCTTCATGACGTGCAGAAGACGTTTTGGCAAGACATGGGCACTGGAACCGAAAATTATGCAGTGGATAAAGACTGCGATCATAGGACCCAGAATCAGCCAAAAATAAATCAGAGACAGGTAAAAAAACCTTAGGAAATTCCAAAGGCCTGCTTGTCTGTAAATTATGGGTGCTATGAAAAGAACACAAACAGCTGCTATATAGAAATAATCCTGAACCTTCCACCCCTAGACTCAATAGTCATAGGAGGGGCGAGGATGAGCTCTTACAGATTCGGACAAACAGGCAACTGGAGAACCCAATCACAAATTGGGCACATCAAAACAGTATTCCAAGAACATGCATAAATATGAATCCAGATAGTGGTTAAAAAAGAAAACATATCTACATTCTACAGAAGCTCTTAACTCTGCGCATATCAAGTCAGAACAAGTAAAGCCTTCAAAGCCTGGCAAAACCCAACAAGGTTATACTTGTGAAGATGCCTGGATAGAGAGGCATGGAAGGCAAAGGAAATGCAGATCGATTACCCGATTAGCGGCACAAGCATCTGAATCATCATTCACTGCAGCGGAAACTTAATAAAAGTGGGAAAAAAGTAAACAATAAAAATATTGGGACACCTGAGTCAAACGCTTACTGTATGTCTCCTAAACCTAAATAGAACAAAGGCAAGCATAATAACCTACTTACTACCTGGATACTGCGACTTAAAAACACCTGCACACTCTGGGAATACAAAGTGGGGGAGTGGAAACTACTATCCCAAAGGAAATAGACGCAGGAATACGTTCGGACTAATTGACCCAGAAGCAGGTCTCGTAAAAGATACAGGGCTTTATAAATAGGAAACACTTTTGACAGAGCAATACAAGAAACCCCAGCAGTGCTCAGTGTTACAGGTATCTGTAATGACTCTATATATTCAGAGATTTTATTTCATGTTGATGAAGTAAATTAAACATATTTCAATTATTTCAAGACTTTATGATGATAATTTCTTTGCAATTATGAAAACAAAGTCAAAAATTTATATTTTGGAGGTGGGTTTTGCAGAGGTCCGGGAAAACCACCACTGAGAACTTACCAAAGATTTTCCTAAGGAAATTTTCAGGGTGTATAGGTCAAAAGGAAAGGAAAACAGGAAGATGAAGTCGAATTTAGGATATTTTCAATTCTTCGGAAGTTTTCAGGGCTTTGAAGTAAAAATTAATATGTATCTCGAGAACTCCAAAAGATAGAGAAATTTTGCGAACGCCAATCGACTCAGAGTGACCAATTTGGTAGGTATACAGGGTTTCGAGGAGGAAGTCAAAATATTCTATTTTCGTTAAAATATCACGTAATACCTACCCCTAGAAATCGACGAATATCCAAAATATTCGTATCGACTTCAAATTATAACCAAAATGTAGTAAATTTTATGAAGATTCCAGAAATGTATGCTTTATCAGACTTTATGATGATAATTTTCATGCAATGATGAAAACAAAGTCAAAAAGTGATATTTTGGGGGTGGGTTTTGCAGAGGTCCGGGAAAATCACCACTGAGAACTTATCAACGATTTTCCTAAGAAAATTTTCAAGTTGTATAGGTAAAAAGAAAAGGGGAACAAGAATATGAAGTCGAATTTTAGATATTTTCAATTCTTCGGGAGTTTTCAGGGCTTTGAAGTTAAAATTAATATGTATCTCGAGAACGCCAAAAGATAGAGAAATTTTGCGAATGCCAATCGATTCAGAGTGGCCGATTTGGAGGAGATACAGAGTTCTGGGGAGGAAGTCAAAATATTTTATTTTCGTGAAAAAATCACGCAAGGCACATACCCCTAGAAATCGACGAATATCGAAAATATTCGTATCGACTTCTAATTATAACCAAAATGTAGGACATTTCATGAAGATTCCAAAATGTATGCTTTATTAGACTCTATGATGATAATTTTCATGCAATGATGAAAACAAAGTCAAAAATTTATATTTTGGGGGTGGGTTTTGCAGAGGTCCGGGAAAACCACAACTGAGAACTTATCAACGATTTTCCTAAGATTTTCAGGGTGTATGGGTAAAAAAGAAAGGTGAACGGGAAGATAAAGTCGAATTGTGGATATTTTCAATTCTTCAGGAGTTTTCAGGGCTTTGAAGTAAAAAGTAATATGTATCTCGAGAACGCCAAAAGATAGAGAAATTTTGCGATTGCCAGATGGCCGATTTGGTAGGTATAAAGGGTTTCAAAGAGAAAGCCAAAATATTATATTTTCGTTATAAAATTTGATCAGTATGGCCATTTTGAGTACAATCAAGTTTTTGTTATATTCTTATATCGATTTTATTATGTAATTACCTTTCATTATTTTTTCCAGATTACATCGCCCGGTATGGGAGAATGACTGAAGATCAATCTAGGTCGAAATTTTGGCAAATTTTGTCTGCCGTAGAATATTGTCACAATCGTAATATAGTGCATAGAGATTTAAAGGTGAGTTTCTGTTTATTTTTTATATTTATTCATATATATATATTTTCTCTGAAAAAACACAAAAAAATTGAATTCCATCATATTTTAAATACATTATTTTCAACAAAACTATTTAAATGTAGATCTGATTAGATAACGATGAAGGAAAATAACTAAAGTGAGAAAATAATTGTAATTTCTAATTAAAATCACACAAAAATTCACTGAATAACACAAATAAACAAAAAATACATGGAAATGTTTATCATCAAAAAAGCATTTTACGGTAGATTTTATAGAAATACTGCCTATTGTGCCTGTTCCCAGGACTCAAAAGTAGCATCAGTTCGGAAGTATATATATATATATATATATATATATATATTTATATATATATATATATACTAGCGGACCCGACAGACGTTGTCCTGTCCAAGTTCCCTAAAATGTTTCTCCCGAAAATGTTCCCGTTATCCCATTTTCCTGTTACGCCTTTTTTTCTTTACCCCGTTATCCTCTTATCCTGTCATCCCGTTTTTTAGTTATTCCGTTTTCCTGTTATCCCATTTTTTCTTTATCCCGTTATCCCGTTTTCCTCTTATCCCCTTATCCTGTCATCCCGTTTTTTCGTTATCCCGTTTTCCTGTTATCCCGTTTTTCATTTATCCCGTTATTCCATTTTCCCGTTATTCCCCTATTCTGTCATCCCGTTTTTTCTTTATCCCGTTATCCCGTTTTCTTGTTATCCCGTTTTTTCTATAAAATAAAAAAAATAAAAATAGGGGTTGATCGTAGAAGGGTGAAAATTCAGGGTTGTATGTATTTTTGAATGCTGTATCATAAAAAAATAAAAATAAAAAATTTTGTCTGAAAAATAGAGAAATAAAAATTAAGGGGTGGACCACCCTTAACATTTAGGAGGATGAAAAATAGATGTTGACCGATTCTCAGACCTACCCAATATGCACACAAAATTTCATGAAAATCGGTCGAGCCGTTTAGTTGCAGTATCCTAGATACCGACTGCAGCGCCATCTGCCGGGCTGATTTGTGAATCTAAACCATCCAGGGCGCCACCCAAACGCATACAAAAAAATTCATTCAAATCGGTCCAGCCGTTTAGGAGGAGTTCAGTGACACACACGTACAGTAGAATTATATATATATAAAGATATATATATATATATATAAAGATATATATATATATATATATATATATATATATTTACATTGCTTTTTTTCCTTTCCTCGACATAAGGAATTGTCACTTTGAAGTGACAATTGCCACTTTAAAGTGAC
>JAFIRS010008726.1:0-14930 GCA_018342105.1 Gonioctena quinquepunctata | reverse complement strand
TTCTCAAATTACTAATAATTAAGATTTGTTGACTCTGTTGAGAACTGTAACTTTATATATAATTTTTTTTTATTCAAGCTGTAATCTGATTTTCTTTTCAGAGAGGATGTGTTCATTGATAATAATGAGTGAAACAAGAAGTTGAGCTTTTTCTTTATTTAAATGATAAATCTTCATTTAAGCTCTTATTCTGAATGAGCATACTGAAATAAAATTGAAAATCTAGTTGACGTGATTAACGCTATTAAACTTTTAACAAGGTCTTCGAAAGGTTCTCAGTTATACCAAAGGGTTATTCAGATAAAAATTCAGTCAAGATTCTAATACGAGTCAAGAAACAAACTCAACAGCTACATCTTACTGAGATGAAATTCTAAAGGAACTGAGAATCTTTCCTCAAGAACCTTCAAAGCCCTTTCCCAAACGTGATTGCCTTCAAAATTGAAACGGTTATCTGCACATCTGTGATTTCCCAAAAATGGTCCTTTTAGTTCGAACATAAAATGAACAGCTTAGGCTACGAATATTAATGGAATATTTCTTTCAGTGTGTTGGTTCAACAAGTGGTGGTACCTAAGCCAGCGTATTATTTTTGAATATAAGACGAGTACTAGGGATACTAATTTATACATTGGAGTATGTATTCTCATTCATCAGGGAGTACATTATAATTTTATATGGCCCATTTGGCTAGATGATTTTCGGAAACCCAGTGAAACCGCCAATGCCACAGTTCTTAATTATTTGACTAGCTTTACTAACATTATTCCATTTTTCATTATTATCGACGAAGAAGATCTTTCGTAAATATTTACATGTATTTCCCGAATAAACTCCATATTTATTCCCGAATAGAAAATTTCATGTTGCCCACTTCCATGGCCGTGAGTTACTCAAGAATGGAATGGTTGTAGTTTCGAGAAACCATAAAATATTCAGACTCCGAGACCGGAACTTATGACATATTTGTTGAAAGGACCTCGCACCGCATCAATGGGAAATTCGCTTTCGGTGAATTTGCTCGAATTTTTCAGATATTGCAGAACTCGTGATGCTGATCAAATGTCTCCATTGCACCACCGCTCTGAATTCAACAGTTTAGATTATATAGGGTGCTAAAGATCACTTTTCCAAAATGTCAAATGGACATTGTGAAGAGACTTTTTCGAATATATAAACCAAATCGAGTATGCATCGATTGTTCATACGGCCGATTTGAATACACTATAGAAAACAATGATTCCTGCACGTACAGACGATATACAGGGTGAGTCCAAAGATAGCAAGTTTTTAAGTGATTTCCAAAAAATTGAGTGGTGGAATTTCATTCATTTTCAGATATTTTGTAGGATACCAATATCAATTGCCATTGATTATATAAGCATCTCCTGAATTAAACTGACATTTCTCATGAAACTGCACCAGTCCTGCTTATTGATATATCCAAATGCCTGAAATTCCGGAAAAGTTGGTTACCAACTCGATCGGTCACGGTGAAGTTCACTCTGCAGATACACAAAATATACAGGGTGGATCGAAAACTAGTGTCTTTTACTCATAATTTCCTTGAAGTAGTTATGATTGATATTGATGTCATTGAAGCATTTTCAGAAATACATTCTGTTCGACACACATCTGCCGAAAGATTTCGAACAATATTATAAGTAAATGGCACTTTATCTACTACGATTAGTAGAACAACTCGAATGATGGTAGAAGAATCTCGGAAATATTGCAAATAATTAAAACAGAAACATTGATTTACAACAAAATAGGAAACGAAATATGCTCATATTCCATTAAAAGACGTACCTATATGGAATGTATAGGTTGCTAATGAAGAACGAGAGGAAATCCAGAATGATTCAAGTTTAACTGTTCAGATGACATCCTGTTGGAAACCTTGGGCTCACCGCCGCACAACTGTCAATTGATCTTGGTTGATGATGTATTATATTCCCTACTTCAATATCAAAAGAATGGAATTCTTTGAACGGAAAAACAATATAAAACAATGGAATTCTTTGAACGGAAAAACAGGGTACCAATGAACTAAAACGAATGATGACATGAACAACGTTCAGAAAAGGATAATAGAGTCAGAAAAACTGATTATCGTTTCCTCTCTATGTTCAGCATCCTCTATATGGATGAGAAGGGCATTTGATGAATAGCTTATATACTGTTCATGACTTGCGTAGCCAAGGTACCAGATCACACTGGCCACATGGGCACAACATCCAAGGGTCCTGGCTCCAGTTTTACAAGTGCAATAATTTCCAGATATAACATCGTCAACACTATTGATTTGTTCAATATCCTCTACATTTGCTTCGGATGCTAAGAATAATTGATATTTGGTTGCATTACGAAATCTTGAATAAACTCTCCATTTCCTAAAAATCCACGCTCATTCGTATTTGCATCCATTTGGAATTCATTTTCATCATGATGATATACAGTATCTTGTATATTCAATGCTGCCAATTGTACCTGGTATATGCTATATCTCGTACCAATTGTAAATCTAATCTTGGGAATACATTGAAATGATCTTGTCTGAGTAATGTCCACTGATCACGTCTTATATTTGAATTTTCTGCTTCAACTCTGGCTTGACCTACTGACTCTATTAGCCTTTTCCAACATTATATTGGCTTATTTTAAGTCGGCATCTCTCATTTGAATAAGCGGATGGTACTTATTTATTATCGCACCTGCTATTTGTAGGAAACCTTTCATATTTATAATATGATGTGTTTTGTCATAATTTTTTTTTAACATTGTCTTCCAATGACCATTCCGTGCCTCAACTATCCATCTAGTTTTCGTTATGATTCTGGACTTGTTGACTTTGTCAGTTAGTAGTTGTCTTTGTCCTTGAGATAGAACTGAAGGCATTTCACAATGAATGCCGATATTCTGAAGAAAAGGAAGATCATCTCGGTAGCCCCTATCTACAATAAAAATATCCCCTGAATGAATCCATCTTCTCATTTGGTTGACAACTATACTCAATTCATTCTGCAGTATGCGTGCATCATTATTTCCCGAATCTGCGAAATATGGGCCTTGAATATCCAAAATGTAACCATCAGTACTGGTTTGATTAAATGTCTCCATTTGTGTTGAGAATATGATTGTCGTAATACCCGGAAGTTGCAACTTTTGTCGATGTACAAATAAGTACCATCTATATAAACTATTGCTTTTGTTTCATTGGGTTGTGGATTGTACAATTGATTCGCAAAAACACTAACATGTCGTTCTATAAATTGTTCTCTTGCTATTGCGGTAAATCCTATATTATCGGGTATGAAACGAGTCATCAAAGATTCTCGCACTTCAGTTATCACTAAACTTGTTGCCTGGCGGCTTGAATAATTGAATATGATGGTTAAAAATTATTCAGAAATAGCTTATCGGAGTTTGCATAAGAATGCCGATAAATATTTTTTAGAAAAATGTCTCTCACCTCTATCTTGTCTTGGTACAGATACACAATGATTATATAAGTCACCAAACTGTTCTTTTGTGAGCGGAGCAATGGATTTGAATTCTTCATCAGAAAAACTATTCTCGTCTACGTAATCTAATTTAGGCTTAGCGGCAGTTCTGAGTTAGTCTAAAAATGATTGAAGTTCCTGACCCTTCAGAGCGTAAGGTCTATTGATATATTTCAAGCCTATCTGTAGGATCGGAAATAAAAACCCCCGATCATCAAGATTAATTCTACAGGAACGGTTATTTTCCGGTATATAGATGTTCTGATTTATGAACACGTTGACTCTGCATCCTATTGTGAGTCTTTGAAGATCAGCTACACCATTGCAAATGAGACAAGTGTGCTTCGAGGATTGTGTTAAAATATTCAATCTCAAACATCCTGGATCTTCTTGAAGGTGATGAATCTCTTGAATAATTGATTGGTGCATGTCAAACAGATTCTATTTCTATCAATTTCTGCGACATGTGGAAGCCCCATTTGGTCGCGCCCTTCAATGGCAATTTCTCGTTTCAATTCATTGGGTTCTCCAGCAAGTCGCGCCATATTTTGTGTATTGAACAATTCAATCGGTGACGATTATCCATTTTTTCAATAATTGATACGATTTCAATGAGAACTTAACATATGCAATGATTGCAAAATGACAATTCAGTATTTGTTGAACAAATGGATATGGTTGCTATATGTCATTCCAAACCAGAGCCATTCTGACCAAACTAAAGTTGCAGCTAGTCTATCTGCTCTGCAAGTGTGGGTACTTTTCAAATGTCGGGATAGTATACATGACTTAGAGTGAACATTTTATGCTTACAAATGGAAAGTGTGAGTCCATATTTTTTCGTAATAAAGAAAGCATTTATATGAGATTATATTGGCCACAAATGGTTCACAGCAGGCTTGTAAACATGTATTCCTTTCCATATACAGGAAATTTCAATTACCAATCAATCGACATTTCACCAATTGAGGTGTGAATTCGAGTAACAAGTATGTTTTGCGAATTGGTAGTTTTGCAAGTCATTGCTGGGAAGTCGATTGTGGTTTATTCTAAAATTCCATATGCAACATATATCTAGAATCTAGAAATTTTCCAAGGACTATTGGAATTGATTGTTGTTACGCGAATGCGATACACTCTGTATAGGTAGGAAACATTTTTTGTAATGAAATAAGAGCATATTCAGTTACCTATAATATTGTTATTTTGTTTTATTTTTTGATATTTTTCGAGATTCTTTTACCATCACCCGAGTCGTCCTACTACTCGTAGAGTATATAGGTTTATACATATCATTCAAAATATTCCAGAGAAAATTGTTCAAAATCTTTCACCAGATGTGTGTCGAACACAAATTTGTGGAAATGCTTCAATGACATCAATATCAATCATAACTACTTCAAGGAAATTATCCCATTTCTTCCGGTCTTCCTGATGATCGTGGAAGCGTGAAATAGATTTTCGTCGACAAAAATGCATTGAAGACCTAGTGAATGCGATGTCTCTCCTGCGTCAATGTTACGAATGATTTCTGGTGAGTACTCTCTTTTGGAAAACATTCTTCTTTGCCTCATTCATCTTTATGAGTTCTTAATTGAGACTGGAATAGAAAATCAAATAACTATCTGAATAAAAATGCAAATTTTCAATTTCAGATTTTTTCTTTTGAGTTAGGGCCTTTTCAGAATATCTATCAGATGTAGTTCAATGTCCAGCGTGGCTTTAGCCGGGGAAGTAGTTGTTTTCTGTTAGACATTCACAAAAAATAACTTCATTTTAATCGTGAATTTTTCAATTCACAGAAAAATCTTTTTATCAATATTCAATTGAGAATGTTTCCCTTTTCAATCTGATAGATATTCTGAAAGGACCCTAACTCAAAAGAAAAAATATGAAATTGAAAATTTTTATTTTCATTCAGATAGTTACTTGATTTTCTATTCTAGTCTTAGTTAGGAACTCATATAGTTGAATAAGGCAAAGAAGAATGTTTTGGATTCTTCCAAAAAAAACTGGGTAACACAAGAAGGATGTCAAATTACAGCACCATATTCAAGTTTAGGTCTAACCAATGACAGTGTAAAAACTGATTTGATGTCTTTAAATTGTGCATTTTGTCTTATTACAAATCTCATAGTTCGTAACGGTGGTGTTATAATGTAAGTAGTCGAATGAAATTTGTCGAACGAAACTGTCGAGCCGTTGGCCAAAACAATTTTCAAAAGTTTAAACAAAGTTGGAATAGACCAAAGTTAGTAAATTTTCATCAATTTGAACATTATAAATGTGATTTGTAGAACCAGGAACATACAACACATGTGAGAATGCTCAAGTTGTACTTCAATCAAGATCATTTTTATTCTCATGACAGATAATCACTGAAGATGGCCGTAGACCGAAAGCGCTTTGCTTGAATATACAAAATTTCACACGAAATACAGAATTTTAATTTTCAATTAGTGAATTTTCAAAAAGAAACATTCTACGTAGGATCGGAAATCCAGAGAGAAGATTTGCCAGAGAAACACAAAGATATCTTTCACTTACCGGACTCTATACCAACTTTAAGTCCGGACATCTCGAGACTGGAATACATCGGATCTTGGAGCACTGACTGACTCTACATTTCATTGTTCTCAAATTACTAATAATTAACAGATTTGTTGACTCTGTTGAGAACTGTAACTTTTATACTCATAATTTTTTTTATTTAATCAAGCTGTAATCTGATTTTCTTTTCAGAGAGGATGTGTTCATTGATAATAATGAGTGAAACAAGAAGTTGAGCTTTTTCTTTATTTAAATGATAAATCTTCATTTAAGCTCTTATTCTGAATGAGAATACTGAAATAAAATTGAAAATCTAGTTGACGTGATTAACGATATTAAACTTTTAACAAGGTCTTCGAAAGGTTCTCAATTATACCAAAGTTATTCAGATAAAAATTCAGTCAAGATTCTAATACGAGTCAAGAAACAAAACTCAACAGCTACATCTTACTGAGATGAAATTCTAAAGGGAACTGAGAATCTTTCCTCAAGAACCTTCGAAGCCCTTTCCCAAACGTGCATTGCCTTTCAAAATTGAAACGGTTATCTGCACATCTGTGATTTCCCAAAAATGGTCCTTTTAGTTCGAACATAAAATGAACAGCTTAGGCTACGAATATTAATGGAATATTTCTTTCAGTGTGTTGGTTCAACAAGTGGTGGTACCTAAGCCAGCGTATTATTTTTGAATATAAGACGAGTACTAGGGATACTAATTTATACATTGGAGTATGTATTCTCATTCATCAGGGAGTACATTATAATTTTATATGGCCCATTTGGCTAGATGATTTTCGGAAACCCAGTGAAACCGCCAATGCCACAGTTCTTAATTATTTGACTAGCTTTACTAACATTATTCCATTTTTCATTATTATCGACGAAGAAGATCTTTCGTAAATATTTACATGTATTTCCCGAATAAACTCCATATTTATTCCCGAATAGAAAATTTCATGTTGCCCACTTCCATGGCCGTGAGTTACTCAAGAATGGAATGGTTGTAGTTTCGAGAAACCATAAAATATTCAGACTCCGAGACCGGAACTTATGACATATTTGTTGAAAGGACCTCGCACCGCATCAATGGGAAATTCGCTTTCGGTGAATTTGCTCGAATTTTTCAGATATTGCAGAACTCGTGATGCTGATCAAATGTCTCCATTGCACCACCGCTCTGAATTCAACAGTTTAGATTATATAGGGTGCTAAAGATCACTTTTCCAAAATGTCAAATGGACATTGTGAAGAGACTTTTTCGAATATATAAACCAAATCGAGTATGCATCGATTTTTAAAAAAATTCCGGGCCAAGTGTTTCAAAAAATTGAGTGGTGGAATTCATTCATTTTAGATATTTTTAGGATACCAATATCAATTGCCATTGATTATATAAGCATCTCCTGAATTAAACTGACATTTCTCATGAAACTGCACCAGTCCTGCTTATTGATATATCCAAATGCCTGAAATTCCGGAAAAGTTGGTTACCAACTCGATCGGTCACGGTGAAGTTCACTCTGCAGATACACAAAATATACAGGGTGGATCGAAAACTAGTGTCTTTTACTCATAATTTCCTTGAAGTAGTTATGATTGATATTGATGTCATTGAAGCATTTTCAGAAATACATTCTGTTCGACACACATCTGCCGAAAGATTTCGAACAATATTATAAGTAAATGGCACTTTATCTACTACGATTAGTAGAACAACTCGAATGATGGTAGAAGAATCTCGAGAAATATTGCAAATAATTAAAACAGAAACATTGATTTACAACAAAATAGGAAACGAAATATGCTCATATTCCATTAAAAAGACGTACCTATATGGAATGTATAGGTTGCTAATGAAGAACGAGAGGAAATCCAGAATGATTCAAGTTTAACTGTTCAGATGACATCCTGTTGGAAACCTTGGGCTCACCGCCGCACAACTGTCAATTGATCTTGGTTGATGATGTATTATATTCCCTACTTCAATATCAAAAGAATGGAATTCTTTGAACGGAAAAACAATATAAAACAATGGAATTCTTTGAACGGAAAAACAGGGTACCAATGAACTAAAACGAATGATGACATGAACAACGTTCAGAAAAGGATAATAGAGTCAGAAAAACTGATTATCGTTTCCTCTCTATGTTCAGCATCCTCTATATGGATGAGAAGGGCATTTGATGAATAGCTTATATACTGTTCATGACTTGCGTAGCCAAGGTACCAGATCACACTGGCCACATGGGCACAACATCCAAGGGTCCTGGCTCCAGTTTTACAAGTGCAATAATTTCCAGATATAACATCGTCAACACTATTGATTTGTTCAATATCCTCTACATTTGCTTCGGATGCTAAGAATAATTGATATTTGGTTGCATTACGAAATCTTGAATAAACTCTCCATTTCCTAAAAATCCACGCTCATTCGTATTTGCATCCATTTGGAATTCATTTTCATCATGATGATATACAGTATCTTGTATATTCAATGCTGCCAATTGTACCTGGTATATGCTATATCTCGTACCAATTGTAAATCTAATCTTGGGAATACATTGAAATGATCTTGTCTGAGTAATGTCCACTGATCACGTCTTATATTTGAATTTTCTGCTTCAACTCTGGCTTGACCTACTGACTCTATTAGCCTTTTCCAACATTATATTGGCTTATTTTAAGTCGGCATCTCTCATTTGAATAAGCGGATGGTACTTATTTATTATCGCACCTGCTATTTGTAGGAAACCTTTCATATTTATAATATGATGTGTTTTGTCATAATTTTTTTTTAACATTGTCTTCCAATGACCATTCCGTGCCTCAACTATCCATCTAGTTTTCGTTATGATTCTGGACTTGTTGACTTTGTCAGTTAGTAGTTGTCTTTGTCCTTGAGATAGAACTGAAGGCATTTCACAATGAATGCCGATATTCTGAAGAAAAGGAAGATCATCTCGGTAGCCCCTATCTACAATAAAAATATCCCCTGAATGAATCCATCTTCTCATTTGGTTGACAACTATACTCAATTCATTCTGCAGTATGCGTGCATCATTATTTCCCGAATCTGCGAAATATGGGCCTTGAATATCCAAAATGTAACCATCAGTACTGGTTTGATTAAATGTCTCCATTTGTGTTGAGAATATGATTGTCGTAATACCCGGAAGTTGCAACTTTTGTCGATGTACAAATAAGTACCATCTATATAAACTATTGCTTTTGTTTCATTGGGTTGTGGATTGTACAATTGATTCGCAAAAACACTAACATGTCGTTCTATAAATTGTTCTCTTGCTATTGCGGTAAATCCTATATTATCGGGTATGAAACGAGTCATCAAAGATTCTCGCACTTCAGTTATCACTAAACTTGTTGCCTGGCGGCTTGAATAATTGAATATGATGGTTAAAAATTATTCAGAAATAGCTTATCGGAGTTTGCATAAGAATGCCGATAAATATTTTTTAGAAAAATGTCTCTCACCTCTATCTTGTCTTGGTACAGATACACAATGATTATATAAGTCACCAAACTGTTCTTTTGTGAGCGGAGCAATGGATTTGAATTCTTCATCAGAAAAACTATTCTCGTCTACGTAATCTAATTTAGGCTTAGCGGCAGTTCTGAGTTAGTCTAAAAATGATTGAAGTTCCTGACCCTTCAGAGCGTAAGGTCTATTGATATATTTCAAGCCTATCTGTAGGATCGGAAATAAAAACCCCCGATCATCAAGATTAATTCTACAGGAACGGTTATTTTCCGGTATATAGATGTTCTGATTTATGAACACGTTGACTCTGCATCCTATTGTGAGTCTTTGAAGATCAGCTACACCATTGCAAATGAGACAAGTGTGCTTCGAGGATTGTGTTAAAATATTCAATCTCAAACATCCTGGATCTTCTTGAAGGTGATGAATCTCTTGAATAATTGATTGGTGCATGTCAAACAGATTCTATTTCTATCAATTTCTGCGACATGTGGAAGCCCCATTTGGTCGCGCCCTTCAATGGCAATTTCTCGTTTCAATTCATTGGGTTCTCCAGCAAGTCGCGCCATATTTTGTGTATTGAACAATTCAATCGGTGACGATTATCCATTTTTCAATAATTGATACGATTTCAATGAGAACTTAACATATGCAATGATTGCAAAATGACAATTCAGTATTTGTTGAACAAATGGATATGGTTGCTATATGTCATTCCAAACCAGAGCCATTCTGACCAAACTAAAGTTGCAGCTAGTCTATCTGCTCTGCAAGTGTGGGTACTTTTCAAATGTCGGGATAGTATACATGACTTAGAGTGAACATTTTATGCTTACAAATGGAAAGTGTGAGTCCATATTTTTCGTAATAAAGAAAGCATTTATATGAGATTATATTGCTACAAATGGTTCACAGCAGGCTTGTAAACATGTATTCCTTTCCATATACAGGAAATTTCAATTACCAATCAATCGACATTTCACCAATTGAGGTGTGAATTCGAGTAACAAGTATGTTTTGCGAATTGGTAGTTTTGCAAGTCATTGCTGGGAAGTCGATTGTGGTTTATTCTAAAATTCCATATGCAACATATATCTAGAATCTAGAAATTTTCCAAGGACTATTGGAATTGATTGTTGTTACGCGAATGCGATACACTCTGTATAGGTAGGAAACATTTTTTGTAATGAAATAAGAGCATATTCAGTTACCTATAATATTGTTATTTTGTTTTATTTTTTGATATTTTTCGAGATTCTTTTACCTTCACCCGAGTCGTTCTACTACTCGTAGTGTATATAGGTTCATACATATCATTCAAAATATTCCAGAGAAAATTGTTCAAAATCTTTCACCAGATGTGTGTCGAACACATATTTGTGGAAATGCTTCAATGACATCAATATCAATCATAACTACTTCAAGGAAATTATCAGTAAAGGACACTAGTTTTTGATCCACCCTGTATATTTCATGTATCTGCAGAGTGAACTTTCGGCGTCAACTATCGAGTTTGTAACCGACTTTTCCGGAAGTTCAGGTATTTGGATATATCAATAAGCAGGACTGGTGCAGTTTCATGGGAAATACATAATAGATATGTCAGTTTAATTCAGGAGATGCTAATATCATCAATCGCAATTGATATTGGTATCCTATAAAATATCTAAAAATGAATGAAGTTCCACCGCTCAATTTTTTTGAAATCACCGAAAAACTTGCTATCTTTGGACTCACCCTTTATATCGTCTGTACGTGCAGGAATCATTGTTTTCTATAGAGTATTCAAATCGGCCGTATGAACAATCGATGCATACTCGATTTAGTATATATATTCGAAAAAGTCTCTTCACAATGTCCATTTGAAATTTTGGAAAATTTATCTTTAGCACCCTATATAATCTAAACTGTTGGATTTAGAATGGAGATATTTGTTCAGCATCACGAGTTCTGCAATATATAAAAAGTCGAGCAAATTCACCGAAAGCCAATTTTCATTGATGCGGTGCGAGATCTTTATGATAGAGCCCTGTTGTGATATTTGTTGAATTCTATACGAATTAAATCTTCCTTGAATAATAATGTATATACGTTTTGCTACACGATTTCTGTGGTCAGTAATAAGAAACGGTTTTTTTTCTAATATTTTTTTATACTCACTCGTGTTTGAAGGCGTAGAGCATGGCTTGAAGTCGGCACTGCGTGTATCCATGGCTCCATCGATATCCGAGTGCAAAAAGTCTGCGGAGCTCGGAGCTTAGTTCGTGTAGACCTTCTCTTTCTAGATTGTATCTGTACGAAGCAAAAAAATTCACCGTTAATGGAACGAACGCCTTTTCATAATGTTCAGAAAAAAGTATCACGTACACAAACAGCTTTCAGAATGGGGATGTTATATACGATGCTATTTTCTGATGTGAATATTAATATGCAAGAACACTAGAAACAAGGCTATGTATGGATCGATCGACATATGGTACGTATTGATGTATATAAAAAATGATGTCACTATATGAGCAACTGCTCAGTCAGAGCCGGATTAAGAGGGGGGGCAAACGGGGCTGCAGCCCCGGGGCCTCAACAAGAGAAGGGCCTCCACAATATAAATTTTTAGGTAAAATTTCCTAACAAATACCGAAGGATATGCAAAATTATATATAAAAAATCTGACAACGAAAGAGCAGTTCTCCCACTTTTTCCTCTCATTTTTCGTTTTAAACATTCAAAAACATGTTTCGTATTCCTGTCAAAATCCATGGTTAATATTAATCTTCGATCTGATGAATCATGTGTATATGCGAGAAACAATCACCAAGTAAAACATCATACTATTATACAAAATATTATATCGTATCGAAATTAGCTGTAAAAACAAGAACAATTGAATTTAAAAAAAATAGAATTTTTTTTTATTAAATTTAAAATTTATTTCTTCGAATGACACAAGCGGTCTAGATACCCAATGAAATTCAATAATCATAAGCAAAAGAAAATAATATTTCAATTTATGAAAATGATTGCATCAAATTATTTATAAGAGCCCTGTGCGCATTCCATAATAGAACAAAAGTTCAAATTCTGTCGACTATTTTTCTGCCGATTCAACAAACACTTTGCCCGTCTATACCTGTTTTTCCTATTTATTGGCGTTGACAAGTGTCCGCTGAGTGGCGCGCTTGTAACAGAGAAATCCCCGAAATCTGAAAGTGTGAGTCTAAGAGAAGGATAACATTCCGCAACAAATGTGAATCCTTCTGAAAAAGGACTATTAAAAAGATGTTCTACTATCAAATTCTTGAAAACCAAAATTTCAGAGCTACATTCTCAAACATTGAAATTACAGTGATTATTTTTTGACATTGCTAGAAAACGATGGAAACGTTCAATTCAAATAATTAATATACGTTTTGGCCAATCAATAGTGGGAATATTCTACGTAGAAAATTGTCGCGGGAATAATTTGAGGTATTTTGTTTTTATTGTCTGACAACCTATATTTTTAATTTGACATCTGTCATCAATTCGAATGAAAAGTGTGAAATGAATCAAAACCGGTTTAGTATATTATATAATTTTGCAAGGAAATGTGTTTATGATCGTAACATCAAAAAATAATCTAAAGAATACCACACGAGAGTTCGATATAGTAGAAAATAATTATCTAGATTTCTTTCTCAAACTTGTTGGCAATAGCCACTCGAGCCAGTTGGCAGGCATTGTCTATTGCCTGGCAACAAGTTTTCGAAAATCTGTCGAATTATTTTCACTCTCTTGTGATATTACAACTGAGAATGTGATGATGTCAATTTGCACTGGAAAGCGCTCATTTTCCAAAATGAAAAAATAGGCCAATTACGACGAGACAAAGCCGCCTATCAAAGTTATCGCTTCTTAGCATTGAGAATGATTTTCTCCGGATGCTGGATTTGACCGAAATCATCAATGATTTTTCGTCGCAAAAAGCTCGCAAGAATCCATTTGTTTACGCTGTAATTTAATTTATTTCTTTTATTTTATTATACCTACATATGCTCGTGTCAAAATAATTTGATTTGTTCCGCAACAACAAAAAAAAAAAACTTGTTTTAAAAATAATTAGGGGCCTCCACTCCTTTGTTGCCCCAAGGCCTCCACACCTTTTAATCCGGCCCTATGCTCAGTTACAGCGGTTGAATAATATACAATCATGCACATGGCAGCAACCCTTTTAGTTGTAGCTATAATCTGTATTTCGGATGTCATAAAATTATGTTTTGTACACTCTCCATATAATGCCAACTTTGGAAACTGAGTCCGCAAAATGACATTTCAGCGGACTAGTACGCAAATTCGTCATGGAAATACTTTAGCGGACTTTTTGTTTATTCTGGAAATTTATAATTAATATATTAAAAATGTTTTAGGAGACGCAGATTAATTGAAATTTTGTAGTAACTGCAAACGTTTGTCTCCTAAATAGTCTTTTGGAATACTTATTCCAGGAACAATTATAAACAATTTCAAGTATTTGAACAACGCATCATTGATACACAGTCGTTTGCTATATATTTGTACACCCTCCTAATACACTACCGTATGGATGGCAATTGAAAATATCGTATAAAATTTATAGAACGTATAAACATGAAAATTTGTGTGCACATGCGTCTGTTTGATCTTTGCAGGAATTTTCTCCACGAATATTCCATACCCACTGTTACATTTTTATGACTTCAAAATTGGAGATAAAAAAAGTTGATGAATATATATTTTTTTAATTATGCAAATATTCTTCTCAAAATGTCTTTAATAATAATCCAAAAAATATGCTTCAACTAATTTTTCTGGGAAAAATGGGATGGAGGAACCTTAAATAAACTGTATTCAAATGTCTATCATGTTGAAAAGGGGAACATTCTCAATTGGATATTAAATAGAAAGATTTTCCAGAAAATAAAAAAAAAATCACAATAATAATGAAATTATTTTTTGTGAATATTCTCCCGGCTGAAGCCACGCTGCACAATGAACATCTGATAGATATTTTTTCAAGAGAAAAAAATATAAAATAAAAAAATTGCATTTTCTTTCAAATTGTTATTTGATTTTCTATTCCAGTCTCAATTGAGAACTAGATAGATGAATGAGACAAAACAAATGTTTTGCAAGACTGGCATCGCATTTACTAGGTCTTCAATAAATGTTTGTCGATGAAAATCTATTTCACGCTTCCACGATCATCAGGAAGACCGGCAGAATTGGAAAACACATTTTCTATGAGCAGTCTCTCTTTGTAGAGATGGAAAAATGTTAGAAACATTTCTTTCGGTTATATTTTGAAATCAGTGTTTTTTTGTGGACAACTGTTAGAAACATTTCTCTCGGAGTTACATTTT
>JAFIRS010008725.1:0-14933 GCA_018342105.1 Gonioctena quinquepunctata | reverse complement strand
ACATTTTTCCCCGGGATCGAAGCCGCGTGAGGGGATAGGGTCCCTGACAGGGGATGCAGGGCTACCCGGGGGAGCCCCCGGGGACCATCTGCACTTGCTGTCAGCATGTACAGCATATCCCTTCACCCCAACCCCATCGTCATGGCGGCGTTACGAGTGCGGGTATTACCATCTACGACACTCGTAGGGTATTGATAAAGAACCAGTGCTCCCAAACGCCCGGGGATTTTGGGAGTCCGTTGTGGAAAAATGAGAAGTGCCGAATTTTTTGGGAACTACCCCCATTCCCCACCCTCGGAAAAAATACGAAAAAACCTGGCCGTAGTCCTCTTCGACCGCGAGCGAAAACGATATACGTTATAGAGTTTTCGGCCCCGGGCAGCAAATATCAAAAGAAAAGAGGGGGTTTGAAAGGGAGGGAAGTATCGAGATTTCCCTTTTTGGCTCCGCAGACTTACCCAGACCATTCTGTGAAGATAGTGGTTCGGGATAATAGGGGCCTGGGGGAATGATGCCAACGCTACTCTCAAACCGGGAAATTATACCGGCAGGGTAAATCGGCAAAATCTCAGCCAGAGCAAAAACAGTCATTTTGGGATCGTTACGTCTGCTCAGGGCACATGTTTTCTCCCAATGATCTCTCACCCCGGATGGGGGGAGAGGTCATTGGTTTATGTAACCCGGGCACGCCCTTCCGAATGGGTCGGACTTCAAGTTAGGGCCTGACTGGGAATTTAGAAAAAAATAAAAAAAAAATAATAATAGTAATAATGAGAAGTCTCCTAGAGTAAAACCCGAAAAATACCCCCCATTCGGTTTTCCCGGGGCAAAAGGTACTCGAAACCCCAAAAAAAAAATTAATTTTTTTGCAACATCCGGGGGACTCAACAAGAACATCAATGACGTCCACCATCACCTACAGACGGAAAAACCGGATATTCTGGCTCTAACAGAAACACAAGTAAACTCGTCCACCAACAAGGTCCATATGCTTTGTCCTGGTTACGAACTCCATTCTCGATTCAGGTTCAAGGTGGAAATTTGCCTTTACGCCAAGGCTAACCTTTCATGCCAGCGTGAAGAGAGTTTGGAACCGAAAGACTTTGATGTGATGTGGTTCAAGCTATCTGATACCAAACTGACTAAGTTCCTCTGTGCCTATCTATCACCTAATGAACCTTCATATAACGACCTCTTTGAGTTTTATCACTCAAACTGGACTACATTCAGGAGAACCATCCAACAGCTGGAAACCATAATCATGGGAGATTTCCAATGTACATAACGCTGCCTGGCTCAAATTCTCTAACAAAACAGATGATGCAGGTCGTCAAGCCGAGGCCTTCGCCATCACTCATGGTCTCAGAACAATGGTCGGCTACCAACCCGCATCCCTGATGTCAACAACCAGTCTGCCAATACACTAGATCTTTTCCTCACCACCAATCCTGACCCGTATAGAATAGAAGTTTGTGCCACTTGGAAACTCTGACCACACCCTCATCTCCACAACATGCTCTTTCCATTTACCATCAGGCTGCACAATACCACCCCGTCTCATGTGGCATTACAATTCGGCCGACTGGGAAGGTCTTCGTATGTTTTTTCTCAGCGTTTCCATGGAAGAGGTTTGTTTCTCTTCAGTAGATCCAACACGATGTGCTGAGACAATTTCTGAAATCATCATGGTTGGGATGCAAACTTACATACCGAATACCGAAGAAGAACATCATCCGATAAGACCTGGTTTAACAGAAACTGCTCTAGAGCTGTGGCTTCCAAACAGGCAGCATACCATCGATGGCTAAAAATCCGGGCCCTGAGACCAGAGCAGCATATGTCGAGGCTAGAGGCATAGTAAAGAGACAATAGAATGCTCAAAGATCACGCCAAAATAAGATCAAAACTTGCTGAATGTCCTAACGGATCCCTTCATATTGGTCTTTCCTTAAAGCTGTGGGAAGAAATTTCACTTCCAGCCATTTCCTCCCTAACCAGAAGATGGAACACTACAACGACTGCCCAGGAAAAAAAACCAATATCTTTGCGACCTATTTGCTGGAAATTCCACTCTGGATTCATCGGGAAAACAACCCCGAACATTACACCTATTGACAGTCACATGCATGAGATCACCTTTCGCCAACGTACTATCAGAAGATTTTGCTGGGTCTCAACACCAACAAAGCCTGTAGATCTGACGGAATCCCGCCGATTGTTCTCAAGAAATGTGCCCCTGAACTAACACCTGTTCTTTGCAAGTTGTTCAACCACTCTACAATTTGGGGGTATTTCCGTCAATTGGAAAATTGCAAGATACAGCCAGTCCCTAAAAGGCAAAAGGCCCTACCTAGCAACTACAGACCTATCGCACTGCTATCTATTATTTCAAGGTCATGGAAAAAGCCATCAACATCGAGCTCATGAAAATATCTGGAAGACTCAGGAATTGTCAACGATAGGCAAATATGGCTTCCGCCATCAGAGATCAACTCAGTGACCTGCTTCGCTTACGTCTCACATATATGGCAGCTATCTATTGAAAAGCATGGAGAAACTTTTAGCTTGGCTTAGATATCTCAGGCGTTCGATCGAGTTGCTAGGACTCCTCACTTCCGTCTTATGGCTTGCCCCTCAGCTTGTTCTCTGCTTTAGTTTCTCTCAAACAGGTCTCTCCATGTATGGTCGATGGGTTTCATCTGACACTCTACTCATAAATGGGTGTTCCGGGATCCATTTCTCGCACCAACACTATTTCTACTTCACATCAACGACCTGTTGAAAGCAACTTCATGTCCAGTACACAGCTTTGCCGATGATAGTACCCTCCATACCGCTTTCTCTTCCATGGCCCTATATCAGCCCGTGAAACCAGAAACGAACGAGGAAGAAATGTTAATAATATAAATATGGACTTGGCAACAATTCTCGAATGGGGATCTAATAACTTGGTAGAATTCAATGCAAACAAAACACAAGCATGTCTTTTCTCTAGAAAAGCCGATCTCACTGTGCCTAACATAACTTTGTCAGGAGTAACCATACCACTGAAGCCATCCATATCGATGCTTGGTATTACTATCACAATAACCTTTCCTGGGAAAATCCGTGAGGTCCATTGCCAAAAGTGCACCCCAAAAACTTGGTTTTCTGTTTCCGTGCCAAACTATTTCACCCCCAGTCAGCTGCTTATGATCTATAAGGCACAGATCCGACCTGTCCTGGAATACTGTTCCCATATTTGGAGTGCGGCACCTAAACATATCCTGAGGCTTTGGATTCTGTCCAAAAAGGGCAATTCGTCTCGTCGGTGATGCCTCGCACAAACTCGCTCACTTGTCTGGAACACCGTAGATAAGTTTGCGATTTGTCTCTATTTTATTGATATTTTCATGGTCGATGCTCTATCTGAAATATCAACAATTGTTTCTGCTTTGGCTGTCTCTTGGAGAATAACTCGTCAAGTTCAGTCATCACACCCCTTCGTGGTCCTTGAAACCTGCAGAACATCACTTTCCAAAGACTCGTTCATCCAACGAACAGCGAGGCTTTGGAACTCATTGCCTAGGGAGGTGTTCCCCGAGGCATACAACCTTCAGAAATTTAAGAAGAACACCAACTCCTACCTTATTTCCCTAGGTTCCCACGATGTTCTCTGAACATTACAGGATATCCCTTTTCGTGGGAACCAGAACATAAAAAAAAAAAAAAAATAATTTATATATATATTTATATATATATATATATATATATATATATATATATATATATATATATATATATATATATATATATATATATATGTAGGTCAGTAGAACCAAATTATATAAAAACGCTTGGACACGTCTACTACATTTTCGAAAGGGACATCGTTCGCGATGAAATTCACCCAAAATACATTCCATTCCTCGGAGCAACATATGGCAAGTGATACCTCATTTGAAGGGTATTTTTCTTCCTAATATCAAACAACAAAAATAAATTAATTCTATCGATTAGTTTTCGAGATATAGGAACTTGAAGTTGGGAAATAACTTTTTATTCACTCAATCAATAAAAATAACATCTAACAATGCAACTGTTTAAATATAATTATTATTGTCAAGGAATTTAATGATCTAACTGTTTACCAACAGATAACATGCAATTCCGTTTAAAGATTGTATTTCATCCTCATTTACTTGATCGAAAAAATGTTAATTTCCTTAAGAATCGATAAAAAGACGTTTTCTCGAATTCGACTCAAATGCGAGTACAACAAAAACATGTATGAGATAATTTTTTTCGCCAAATCGCAATTGCGGACGTCTATCAGTGTCAAACTGATCTTTGATTGAACGACATTAGAGTGAATTACTTGACTAAAGCTGTATACGATCGCGAAAAGAGTTGGAATAATGAAAAAAAATTAAGAATAATGAGTGCGGAAACCGTACAGTTAATTTGTTCAATGAAACGCATCCAGATAAACTTGTTGCTAGAAAATACGTTCTATAATTAGTGCAAAAATTTCGTCGAACTGGATCAGTAGCCAACAAGAAACGAGACCCAGAACGAGAATTTCCGTTGAGAAATGAAGCTGTTGAGGTTGCACTTTTAGGATAAGTTCATGCAGACCCAACATTGAGCACAATGAAATTGGCTGGTAGAACCAGTATCCGCCTAATCCTGAAACATCATAAATTCCACCCCTACAAAATACATTTGGTACACCAATTGAATGAAGATGATTTTGATAGGCGACAGGATTTTTGTGGAATTATGACTTCGAGAATAGATGCTGATGAGAATTTCCTTTTCAACATCTGCTTTTCTGATGAGTCTACATTTTTTTTGAATTCGACTGTGAATCGTCATAATTGTCGTTATTGGTCAGGTGCCAATCCACATGATTTCCATGAAGTCCATACTCAAACTCCCCAAAATATCAATGGCCTTGGCCCTTTATTTTTGGGGACCAGTATTTCTCGACGGTAACCTGACAGGAGAAACTAATTTGGAATTATGGAATGAATTTGTTTATCCACCATTAGTAGACATCATTGAAAATGACGATCTTTACCATGAAGACCACTTGATATTTCAACAAGACGGGGCACCTCCACATTATGCACAGCCTGTTAGGGCGTTTTTGAATAGAATGTTTCCTGGAAGTTGGATTGGAAGAAGAGGCTCTATAGAGTGGTCAGCCAGATCTCCAGATTTAACCCCACTTGACTCTTTTCTGTGGGGTCACTTGAAAAACAAAATCTTTGCAACCGAACTAGAATCTCTGGAAGATTTACGAAGGAAAGTTATTGAAGAATGCCGTCAATTAACGTCGGAAATGCTACGAAATGTGAGGTCTCGACTTGAACAGAACTTGTACTATTGTATGGAAATGGGTGGTAAACAGTTTGTATATAATTATAATTATTGCGACAGTTGCTTTATCAGATATTGTTTCTATTGATTGAGTGAATAAACAGTTATTTCCCAACTTCAAGTTCCTATATCTCGAAAACGAATCGATAGAATTGATTTATTTTTGTTGTTTGATATTAAGAAGGAGAATACCTTTCGAATGAGGTATCATTCTATTTATGTTGCCATTTAAAAATATAAGGATAGCGGTCACAGCTCCGATGTCCCCCTGGAAAATGTAGTTGATGTGTCCGGGCGTTTTTATATAATTCGGTTCTTCCGACCTACAGAGTCGCTGTTTCGTTATCAATGGCCCACTCTGTATATATATATATATATATATATATATATATATTCATGGCGTCTGTCTATCCTACCTTAGGAATACACATATATATATATATATATATAACTGTTTTACCATGAAACACTTTGAAGTTTTATCGAGGGTAATATCATATGTGCTAGCATTTTGCCTGGAAATTTTACTGAGTGGCCACAAATTGCACTAGTTAAATTTCCTAGAGGCAAAATGCTTGAGAGAATATTTTTAAATAATTGAGATACAGTCCTTTAGCACAAATGATATTTGATGAGAATATTTCCCGAATCACAATTGAAACTGAATTCATGTTATATTCGAATTTTCAACGTGGAAAGTTACAACAATTCTTCACATTCAAATGATTATTCACTGCTCTTGAACTCATATAATTCTGAGGAAAATGGAATAGGGTTGGCTCGTTTCCTGCTGAGCTTACACGAGCGTCTGTGTTTTTTTAAGCGAGAATTGAGGTTAGTAGAGGCTATCATAGGAAGAAATATCATATATTTACTGGATAAATTAAGTAGAACACCAGTTTTCAAGATTTATCGGTGCAGAATCTGTTCTGTGATTTTTAATGAAATCCATTTCCGAAAATAAAATAAAAAATTGGCGGTGGTAGGATTCGAACCTTGGTTGCTTTTTTTGTGACCTGCTCTCTGGCTAACTAGGACACCTCGGCTTTGTATAAGTATAATTTTGAATGCCTGTTGGCTTTGAGTATATACTAATTGAGTTTTGTGTGATTTGTGCTATTTTGAGATTTTTATGAAGTTGTTAGTGATTTTACATTTCTTCATGAAATATTTCTAGCTTTCCGTGATAGTCTGGTTACCTACCCAGTACTCCATGATACCCATTGAATATATGATAATATGGGAGTTCAATGATTCACAGCCTCACTTGGCTCATTCAACGGTCTGAAAAATATATATATTTAAATTCCAATATCAAATCACTGAGTGTAGTCAGCTCAAAATCCCTAATTCAATCGATTTTGCATTACCTGTTTCCTAACAGGAATTGAATCATATATAATATATGAATTGAATGCGTTGACATATAATGACAAGTGACAGGGCATAGTGTGGAAAATCGAATCCACTATTGGTTTTATCAAAAAACAATATCGAATCTACTAGTGGTTTCATCACTATAAAACTGATCTGATTGGTTCCCTGTTTGAAATTTCGGCCATTTCATTGGCTCAAAAATAATGAGGGAAATAGTCAACATAAAAGCTGAACTATAATCCGAATTATAATAAATTCACAACGACAGAAGGAGCTCTTCTTTAACTCATCCTGAACATATTCCAAACCATTCATCTCCAGTTCATCAATAAAAAAAATTGCTTGATAATTCTAGAAAAAAAAATTTATGTACAATATGTCATTGTTCCTTGAAACGACATGTCTTGAGCTTCTGAACGATATCCCTCTTGCTATGGAGAAAATATTCTATATTATTATTTCGATTACAAGTGAAAGTTTTTATGTAACAACAAAAAACTTATTCAATAATGAAATTGTGAAATAAAAATCAAAATATATTCACAATCAAATATACAAAAAAATTACTAATTCAAAATTTAATTTCAAAAATGATAAAATCCCAATTATTGTGCTTCTTTTCATAAATTCATAGTAGCAGGTAATCTCCAATTCCCGATTATCGAGCTCATCTTGACCTTTCAGGTTCAAAGTTTCAAGAATCATTCGTACAAAGATTCCTTCGAACCTTTTTGATGTTTTTTTTTTGCCTTGGCGTTTTCTGTGATTTTTCTTTTTGTTTTTTATCTTTTTAACGGAGTATCTGTCACTGTGCTAGTTTTCCTGGCCCTGCCCCTATTTGGAGTTTTTCCTACTTCAGCTTTCGGGAATGGACATATTTGATCAGGAGAAACAAATAATTGGCACTTGCCCATATCGTTTTTTAACATTGTAAGCAAGATGATGTGGACGGACTTGGTCCTTGGTCCACGTGACACATATCTTTTTCTGGCGCCGGCTCTAATGCACTGGAACCTTCGATATGTTTCGGATCAGGTTCATCAGTTACATAGTGTAACGAAGTTACTATTTTTCCGCTATATTTATCAACCAAAAGCTCTGTAAGGATTTAAATTAATCTTTACAGTAATAATAGGTCTAGAAATACCATTCGTGTTCGTGATAAATCCGTGGATTACACCTACCCTAATAAATAGACTAAACACTCTCCGTAGATCATGCCAATACCGCGACGCGTATATATGAAGCACGCGCGAGTATTACCTGCGCCAGCCAGCGACTCTCGAGAAAATATTTTCATCGAGCCAGCTGGGCTATGTACAAACGCCAACGAGAGAATTCAGTCATACGATAGAAGCCAGAGACAGCAGTCTAGTCGAAACAAGAGCGCACGCTACGAGCTGACGTCACATCACGAAGAATTTCACAAGATAGGTAATTATGCTGTGAAAATATAATTTGTATCTCGATCGACAGAGTCCACAAAACGGCGCGCGCCTATAATTCGGTCGAGAGGAATCCGCAAAAGAGGGGCGAGCCGACTGTAGTTCCGTAGTATGAGCCAAATACCGAGCAGTCCACTACCGTCACGTGTCTTGCCGACCAGCTTGCCGAAGCAGTGAGTTCGGAGTTTGGGTAGATATGTTATCTCAGGTAAAAGATATCGGAAATATTTGTAAGTACCACAGGTGCGATGTTCACATGATTGAACCATCCCCCTAAGAGGCACACATTCATTTCAATGCTGCGCTGGTAATTTCTGCATACGGGTCCGTACGATACCCCCCTCCCTACCGCTTGAGCTTTTTGGTTGCTAAATTTACCCCGCCTGCTTGGAAACACCCTTCCCGCTTTTTCTCTGTATATAGTGCTTACCAGTTGTTTATTTGTTGTGATAACTTGAGGCTGCCGTCAGCCGCCCTGCCCGTATATCTTTTATTAATATACCTGTTTATCCTGTTTTCAGAGTTATTCTTTCATTTACCATCTTGAGTAGAATTTAGGCAGTCGGCACCCAGGTTTGAAACCCAGTTGAAGGCAATTGAAGCTTGCTTTGCTGGCCCCGTTACATTGTCACGACTATACTGACCCCTGCAGTGTTTTTCTTCACTGAGACTGCCCGGATCAAAAGTGGCCTTTCCCACTATAAACCAAAAGGTGGCGCCCGGGGAAAACCGAGAATAGTGAAAGGCGCCATGGTCTGATAGTAGGGGGAAAGACCGCTTTGCAATAGGAAACAAAGAAATCTTCATCAGAAAATATGTTTCTATTATAAAAATATATTTCTATTGAAATAAAATTGAAAAAATCAACTGAAATGTTATTTTTTTCAAGTGAGCACTTGAAACAATGTTCCATGGTACATGATGTGACTTTGTTCCAAGGTACATGAGGGTGCAGTGAATTATAAACAGATCAACTGCTTTTATGGGTTGTAATTCATTACATTTCCAATAATGTAGGACACTCAAAATGAAGTCTCATGAGTTCCCAAATCGGAGTAGGTTTCAACAAACAAGATAGAAAGAAATTACTACAATTTCATGAATTACTAGTTCCGTTATTTTCGGAGCTCTCAAAAAATATCAGTAAAAAAATTCGCACATAACGTTGTAAACAACTGCCGAGATGGTTCGAATGACTAGACAAGGCACAATACATACCATATTTTGACTACTTGTTGCTAGATGCCAGGACATGTATGAAACCAGAAAGTGTTCCAAGGTACATTATGTTCAAGGTACACCAGTTCCCATTATTAAAAAAAAAATCAAAATATTCCCTTTTCGCTCAATTTCACTTTTTTACCACATTTCGAAACTGGCCAATTGTTATTAATTTTTTGAAACTATACTATACTAACTTTCTAGTCCATATTGCTACAAAAGACTAAAAAAGACTACGGAAGAAAAACTTTTTGATTGATTCATCCACATGAGATGGAACTTATTAATAAGTGAATATTGGCGAATATGCTGAGAACCAGTGCATTCGCCATATCTTTGAATGGTAAATTATACTGAGCAGCCTCAGTGCATTTACCATACTTTAGTAGTGGCCAGTGAAGAGTTTCACTATACACCTCCTGGCTCCATCATCAGATCAGCTCCAAGATTCAAAATCATAGTATTGTCATCCAAACTATGTGAACATACCAAATTTCATTTCGATACGACAATTAGATGTAGGTTAAAATTGACTTCCAAGATTTGATTACATTGAAGCTAATGAAAAAGTTTTAGAAAGAAATTTTCATTGCTGGAAAAATCAACTTATGCAAAAATCAGCGAACTCAACCCTCTATTGCATGAAGAAAAGCCTGGTAGTATTAATAAACCGATATGCATATAGTTCCTTTCTGGGAACGTCGTAGTACCGCTACTTGTCAATAGGCGACACTGCGATGTAATAAAGCTAACAAATTTATTCAGTGTGTTTCGGAACTATGATTTTTGTATTGGAAAAACAGGTATGTGCCAAAAATAAAAATATTTCCTTACTGGAAAATAATAGATAATCATTGTAAGTAAACATGAGTAATGAGAAATTGTTAGATTTCCTTGATTTGATCCTACATTTTTCTGTTCCCACTTGGGAACATTATGCATATGTAGTTGTATCATCTTATGTGATATATTTTTTCTTGGAAATATGGATCCTATTGCTCCTTCAATATTTATGGTGAAAAGTCAGCAGCTACCGAATATAAAACAAGGAAACTCAGACTACTGACATTTCACAACCTGTACAGCAGCAAAATATGGATTATTTTGAGTCGAATCAGTCTGAAGAGGATCCTGAAGATAATATTCATCTAGCAAGACTTCAGGAGAGAAGAAAAATAGAAAGAAAGACACTGAAATGGAAAAAACTACAACAAAAAAACATCGAATACAAGATGTTGAATTTCTAAGTTCTGAATTGTTGCCAGTTCATATTATGGAGCTGAATACTGCATATAAATTGTTTTGTCACTTTTTTTTGCATGAATTTGTAACTGAGATTGTACGTCAAACGACCAGCCACCACATCCATTGAGAAAATTAAAAAATGTATGGGAATATTGGGGTGGATGTCACTCATTTGACAACCTACTACAAGAAGATACTGGTCACCATAAACAAGAATTTCGCAAATAGCTAAAGTATTGCCTATAAACCGCTTCGAAAAGATTCAAAAAAATGCATTACAGTAATAATAGTACAAACACGAAAAGGATTGACAAAATATCACCTTTTATTGACTAAATTCGTAATGAGAGAAATACACAGTCGTCCTGTGATAATAATAATAATAATAATAATTTTATTCACACAACGCCTTTTGAATTACATTACATATAAGTGGAATACAATAAAAGGAGGAGGGAATAAATTGAAAACCCTACAGTAGAACAAGTCTGTGAAAAATAATTAAAAGTAAAAAATATTCAAACAAACATAGACTAAGGTACAAGATAAATACTTAATAACTAATAAAATGGTTAAAAAAAAATAGATTATAATCATAATAACAAGTGATGTATAACATGAAACAAATGTGTTTTTTATGATTTGGTGAATGTCAATATTTGGACAAACATATAATAATTTTTATTTCATAAATTTTCCAAATACAATGAAATGAGACATGAAAAAAGAAGTATGAAGATTTAAAATAAAAAAAAAAAAAAAAGAAAAAATAAACAGAAGCTACAAAGCTTGGGTGATGATTAGGGGTTCAGTAAAAAAAAAATTGATTACTATGTACAAAAGATATGTGAAAACTGACGTGGTGAATAAACACAGACAACCACAAGGAAACGATTCCGCGCGTGGTGCACTATCTGTGTTTATTGCATCGCTTTTATAATCCCATAACTATTAAAATTATACTCAGTACATACATACACACAATAATCACATATTATAACTACAACTAAGATGTTGAATTGGATGGTGCTAGACTATAACATGTTCTGTTTGTGGATATGAAGTTTTGTAGTGTGCTCAAGGGAATGGTGAAGAGCCAAGTTTTAATTTTATTCTTGAACATTTGAAATGAATTGATTCTTTTAAATTCCGATGGCAGCTCATTGAAAAATTTCGGTCCTAGAACCTATTGTTTTTTCTGCTCTGGGTATTACGAATTTGTTTCTGTATCTTGTATCGTGAGAGTGTTGAATATGTACCAGGAACGATTTATTTTTGTAGTGTCTTAAAAGGATCGTTTTTGCATAAAGTTGGTAAACATTCATCAATGCCGTTTCTTGGTAGAGTCTATCAGATTGATACATCCTTGGTTTTCTGTAGATCATTTTGAGGATGCACTTTTGAATTTTCTGTGAGTTTTCGATCAGTGTTGCTGAGGCGGCACCCCATGCTATGAGTCCGTAGGAAATGTGGCTTTCGACCAAAGCGTAGTACAATATCCTCAGATATTTATTATGTCGGAGATGTTCTTGAATCTATATAACATGAATCTCAATTTTTTGATTATATAATTAATGTGCTCTTCCCACCTCAAGTGGAAGTCTATGTATATACCCAGATATTTGATTTTATCAACAGACTCTATTTTTAAAGAGTTGCCGTTATCACATTGTATATTTAGTTCATTATATGGTGGTTGGTTTGAAGAGTATGACGTGGAAGGAAAAAAATGAGTTTTTTTGGAATTGATTGTCAATATTCTATTGTCAAAAAAATTTACAACATTCCGAAAGTCCTCCTCAATGTTGTTTTTGAGTGTTGTCTAGTCAGGTGCTCTGTAAAAAATTGCAGTGTCATCTGCGAAACTCACCACTTCTCCGCACAGTTCTTGTTCAAAAATATCATTTATATATGAGTTGAAAAGAACTGGCCCCAAAACAGTACCTTGGGGTACGCCATGAGCAAGTACGTGATGAGCTAGTTATCCATTCCAAAGATCGTTGCACTCTGAAAACATACAACCCTAAAAAGCTTCATAAGTGGGGATAAAAGATGTGGCTTTTCTCAGGAGTTTCTGGATTCTACTAGAATATTAAAATATTTGGTTGTGAGCAGGGGTACATTGAAAGTCCGAATGAGTCGTGTAATTCCTAAAGATAGGCAATACAAGCTCTATCAAAATAATTATTTTTGTAGTCCTCTTTTGAAAGCAAGAAAAAAAAATCAGTACCTGCTGTACGTACAAATAGATTGGCCAATTATAAAGGCCTCTCTGAGAAAGATATGAAACGAAGAGAAAGAAGTAGTATATTAGAACAAACAGCTCCATTCCAGCAAACTGAATCCATGCAGTCCAATGGAATGGCAATGAAATTGTGTCACTGGTCTCAGATTATTGTGGCACAAAACCATTGGCCCAAGTAAAACGGTTCTTTCGGTCTGAAAATGAGGAAAAAAATATATACCTTGCCCTGATATCGCCAAAGAATATAACAAACGTATGAGCAAGGTTGACCTGCAAGATTCACTTTCAGATCTTTACCCCATGAAGATGAAAAGCAGTGAGTGGTACCATATAATTTTTTGTCATATGTTGGATGCCGCTGTGGTCAATGCTTGGTTACTTGATAGGAGAATAGAGAAGTAGTTTGGAAAACACGAAGAAGTAATGCCTCTTCATTCTTTCAGAACAGTTCTGGCCAAACAACTGTGCAAGCATGGTGTTCCATTGAAAAACAAAAGAATAGGCCGCCCAAGAAGTTCTACTTCAGAGGCTCCACCAAAAAGGATATGCATTGAACCTAGACTAAACCAATATATTCAATCAGAACAGGTGTCACATTGGCCAGTGTGGACAAAAATAAGAGAAAGGTGCAAGAAATTGGAGTGTCGTGGAAAGTCAAGTGTAACATTCATTCATTTTCTTTCCCAAAAAAAAATTTTTTGAGGAATTTCATGTTGTAACTTGAACGTCTACCTGAAAATAAATGAATGTTTTCGATAATATTCCAAAGTCTTCATTTTTTATAATCTTGCTTTGGTGCATGATGATCCCGATAGGGCACAATTGATATTTTCTGAAAACAATACACCTCAAGTAAAAAAATATTTATTTTTTTTGAAAAAGTTCATGCAATATAGGGTTGAGAATCATATCCAAACTGACCAGTATTCTATAAGAATTTTATTCATTGGTCATCTGCACAATCAATAAAAAGACATTTTGCCACTAGTTATCATGCCCCTCTTGCCAGTGATGATGTAACACTCCACAAGGAAAAGCACCACTTATCATTTACCCTGTTGATGGCCAAACGTCTCAAGTAATATCCTGCCAACGAGCTATTCGATCTCCTGTGAGATTTATGTGACGAGCATAGCCGAGTGGTAGTTGTGATTGTCTTCTCCTGCTTCATTAATGAATACAGTGAATTAATGTGATTAAAAATATTCTACATGAGAAGTTACCATCAACAACACATGCAAGTACTTGCATGCAATGTGCCAGTATTGATATTCGATATCAGAGTTGAACGAAATCAGTAACCCGTCGTTTTTGTTTAGTATTCCTTCGCTATAAATATTGTCGTAGCCTGATATTTCACTAACAATATGGAATGTGTCTTTCAGAACAATGATTTCGCTATAGTTTGCTTATACTGCAAATATTCACATGTAGAGTCATCAGTTTATATTCACTAAGTCTTTACTAATTGTCCGAATATCACTCAGTTGTCATAATTTTTAATATACGAATCCACTTACACTTAATATCCATTTATCTGATTCAGATCTTGCGATCTAAGGGATCGTTTTCACTCTCTCTATTTGCAGGTTGATTCGAAGTTATTACTGTTGGGATATATTCTTCCGTTCTTTCTCTCACTTCTTTCTATCTTCGATTCGTAGATAATTTCATAGCTATGACCTGGTATTCCCACCAAAAAAGACAGAAAATAGTATATTACGTTACTATTGTGGAAAGTGACCCATTTCACACGAGTGGAAGAATTGTCAACATTGTGTGAATTGGCACTTTCCGCACAAGTAATGTACACTATTTTTCTACGACTGCAGATTCAGGCACAATCTAAAAAATTTTTTTTTTGATTACTTCAATTCGAGAATTTTACAAAGAAAAGTAATGATTGAATAAGAGAAACTTCAAATAACACCTACTTAGAATTGGAGAAATTGAAAGTAAATTCGAGTTAATCGTACATTATGTATAGTAGCAGACCTAATGTCAGTTTATGGAAGAGATGGAGTGACGGCTTTCAG